>VZRH01005942.1:1160460-1178822 GCA_013397555.1 Urocynchramus pylzowi | reverse complement strand
AAAAAAAAAAAAAAGGAAGGCCACATATGACATTACATAACCAGGTTCGCTCTGTCTTCACGTCTGTATAGAGATTTCAAAGAATCAAGATTTGTGGGAATTTAGGGCTGGGATGCTGGTTACAAACACTTGAAAACAAGAGTTTGTTCCTGTAGATGTAGCTGGTGGAAGTGTAATGCCTGCAATTGCCCACCTAGGGCTCTTCCTGTGCCCAAGTCATCCCACCCAGCCACCTTGTGTGACTAACAGCAGCAGTGTATCTTAGGTTGCCAGCTAAGTTAAGCTATTAGGCATTATTAGCTAATTAGTACATAGAATCTAGTAGCATGTAGCTGTTAACAAACAGCACTAAAAAGTGCTATTTAGATATGTGTGCTACAAAAAAAAAAAAATAGAAGGAAGGCTGTTATGCAGACATGGTAGTACAAAGCTAAGTAAGTATTTTGTCAGGATTATCAGTGAGGATGATGATATTGAAATAAAGGCAAAATTATAATGTGAAAATCATATTGAATATGTAAGAACTCCCAGGAGCTCAGAGTGACAGGTGATGACATTCATGGCTTCTCTAGGAGCTGGAATGTGAAATTCCAGGAGGAGGGGGAAGAAAGTAAAACATAAATGTTAGTGAGAGCTGTGGATCTAATGGCTACATTTAATGAGAGAAAACTTAACTGAACAAAAAGAAGAAAGTTTCCAGCCACTTCAG
Source organism: Urocynchramus pylzowi (assembly GCA_013397555.1). Lineage (NCBI taxonomy): Eukaryota > Metazoa > Chordata > Aves > Passeriformes > Fringillidae > Urocynchramus > Urocynchramus pylzowi. The sequence goes on along the minus strand of VZRH01005942.1, from coordinate 1,178,113 downwards.
GAATAAAGTTTTTGGTTAGAATCTCCAAGTTTAGAAAGAACTTTGCCAAGTTCCCATCCCCCACTCACCAGAGCTTAACAGATAAGAATAATGTTTTACACTCCGAAAGTTATCTCTGTTCCAAAATTGAATTTATACAGAAATTATATTTTCTGTATAAATATAATAAAAATTATATACAAAATATAACAGAAATTATATTTTCATGGAAATTTGGGGAAAATATTTCTCAATCCGCGGTGCTGGAAAATAGTTTCATTGTTCATCAGGCTGTAGCAGGACCATCAACAGCTCACTTTGGCAGAAGGTTCACCTGCAGCCACCCATGCCTCTGTGCCTTGTGTTGCTTAACTGCAGTTACTCAGTGAAAGATCTCCTATTCCTGAGTTCAGTCTATTTGTGGTACAGAAACAGACACTAGACAGGTATTAGGTGCTACAAATAGAGACAGCAAAGCATACAATGTGCCATTTGAAGCACTGCTTTAAGAATTTCCAAGGAGAGACAAGACTAAGACTCACTCTAGGACCACCAGTGCTTCACATGAAACAATTGTTTTTCACTATGGAGCAGTATCTGAAATTTAACTGACATTCTTGGAAAATGCATGTTAGTGTTAAATCTGGGTGGGTTTTTTTTGAGCTTTATCAGTGGGCAAGGAATTATTTCCAAGTCCTAGACAGTGCCTGAGAATCTTTACATTTTAAACCACCTGGTAAACAGAAACAGCAGTGTAGGTAGTGATCAATGACCTACCTTCTCTAATAAAACCCAGGCATTTGTTATACAGATGTGTATCTTACTGCTTGTGATATAAGTGAATGCAGGATATTGTAAAGCTAGCTGAGGTGGCACGCCTTTCAGCTATCAGTGGGCCTTCCACCTTGCCTGACTTTTTGTAAACATGTTTATTGTTGATCTTAAAGAAGGATGCAATTAATACAGTGTATAGCAGCACAAATTCAGCAAGTGAGCTGCAGACAACAAACAGTGTAAACTGATGATTCTATTGATTCCCAATACAACATAAAGTTTAAACTCTTGGTTCTTGTTTTCTTGTTTTTTAAGTCAATTAGTGGACTTGGCTGACAAATCTTAAAATATGACTTGCTTTTTGGGGATATGAGAAGCTCTGCATCTCAGTAGTAGAAACTTCTGTACACAATAAATTCTGTAAAAATAACAGACAGCTGCAAGTCTCACTCACAAGTAATACACAGAATAATTCACTCCACCGCTTTTTATTTTCTTTCAAGACCACTGCCATAGTTTGAGTGGTACTCCCAAATATGGTGCTCCCACTGAGACTCCAAACCACATGCTGCTGGCTTGCTCTCCCTTCCACTCCCCCATCTCTCCTGCAGCATGGCTGGAGAGAAGAATGGGAAGCCCAAGAGGTGGAGATCATGGCTGAGATAAGAACAATTTACTGGAAACAGCAATGAGCTAAGAAAATGGACAGTTACAGCAACAATGTTAATAACAGAAGTATTCGCAAGAGAGAGGGTGACTCGCATGCAAAACTGCTCAGGATGAGCTCGACCTGGCCACGGCCACACCACTGCTACCACTGACTGATGGAAACCCTCGTAGAACTGATTTAATTAGCTGAATATGTTTTTTGTGAATTCAAAGTGGAGCAAAAAGTCAATTACTAGTGCCACCACTGCTGGTTTTGTTCCCTATCCTTTTCTTTTACTGTATGGGAAGTTGGTAATTTTTAAATAGTGATGGAATTGCAAGCCTCTTTTAAACAGTTCAGTAAAATACCCAAGAAAGCAGAAATAGCTGTAGACTGAAGTTAAACAAGACAAAGCAGGGCTTCTGTAAGGTAAAAATGAGTGGAAGATACAGGAACAAAAATTCCTGTCTGTAACAAAATTGGGGGAACCCAAGAAAGCAAGAGTTGAATGATGGACAGAAGCAGATAAGAATATACACTTTTTAAAGAGAGAAGGAAAATGCAGGATAAATTTGACAGGCTGAGAGATGGAAAAATAGCGTGTAATTAAGATACCCATTTCTGTCCCAGACATAAAACTATGACTGCACTGTAGTTTGAATCCTGTTCCTAATCCAGCCTGTGCCTCACCTACCTCATTCACAGAGGCTGAACACAGCCATGTTAATCTCCTGTTTCAGCTAGGTGGAATTGAAATTACTAGCTATTATTGCAATAACCCACTTTTGTTGGGATAAGAAAAAAGCCAACTTTTAAAAATGTGTTGGTTTTCTATTCAGTTGATTTAATCAGACTGCTACATTTTTTCTACATTTTTAGTAATTATTATTACCAAAATTATCTTTCTTACAAGAGAAGAAGACTCTTGAAAAAGGAATGGATAAGTTTTAAATGTGTATAAAGGTACATGCATGGTTTGCTTTTACCTTCCTACCTTCATGTACTAAGTCTAGGATCAGGCATCCTGGACAGATCAAGTCAGAAAGATGATAGATGTAAATATAGGGGAATGATGATAGAAAAAGTTTAGTGAAGATTAACAAAAGGCATCCCAAGAGTATTCCTAATGTAATGATAATGGAAGAAAAACCAGTGTCTTCCACTCTCTCCAGTTGTGAATTTTTTAAATATTGGAGAGCATTCCTTTTTTTTTTTTTAATTTTGTGAGGAATGACTTCTAATAACACTATGAAAGAATTAAAAGAAATATATTCTAAATATGGCATATAGAAATATGAAAATTATGGTTTACATTAACAAATGTAGTTAATAAATTGTATTCCTATTGATTAATCATGTGCTTAAATATATATTAAATTCTAATGGCCTAGGACATGAAATAAGAATGTCTGAAAAATAAGCTTTTTAATGATCTGATGAGATATTAATGTAAGCAATAATTATCCATTTTCCACAAGATAAAATTACTTTCCTTCTCCTTAATTCAATGCTTTTTTCCTACACAAAACTCCATCCTATTTTAGATTGCTATGAATTAGTTAGCATTTGTATGTGTCTCCAAAAATATTCTTCCTTTAGGAATTTTAAACACAGAAACTAATTTCAAAGGTATGATGGTTTTAGCCATGGTTGTCTGATATGTCAAACTGTTACCAATTCCTATATTTGATTTGCACATCAGAATGAATCCAAATTTTCTCCTGTGTGGTTGCAAAATGAGCTGTTTGGTTTTGAAGGCAAGAGATAAAATTAAGTGCATTAATTCTGCCCAAAGCATATCAACAATGTAATTCAAAAGCCATGGTTTTAAAAGGATGATTCATAATATAGGCTTTAAGCATGTTGGAGATACATGAAATCTAAACACAATGTATAAGTTAGGTTTTGTAAGATTTGCACATTGTGTGCTAAAAATAGAGTGCTATTCAAGGAAAATAATTGGTGCTTAAGTGGAAGGAGATAACGGTGAGATTTATAGCAGGACCTAATACGGCCAACAGACAAGTTGCAGAACTAAATGTTGTTGGCACAAGTAAAATTGTTTCAGCATTTTTTTACTGTTTGGCTATCTAAAGTATCACATTCAATTCATTAACTAAGTACCACTGAAATTCAGCTGAAAATGCAGCAATACACCAAATGCATTAGAGCAACTTCACATTTTACATGCACAAACATGTACATGTATGAATGACAACCATTAAGGAAATATCTCATTGAAGGTATATTTTTTTATACATGGCACACAAAATTACATAAAGGTATATTTTAATACTGTACATTTTAGATATGTGGTTTCTGTTTTCCTTTTCTAAATCTCCTTTAGAATAAAATATTACTGTTACTATGGAATCTAGTTAGACTTATTGTAACCTGAAAATATATGCACACAATCTTGTAAAGCAAAGAACTTTCAAAGTAGAGTGTCAGTGAATTTGTAAAAGGAAAAATAAAACATTTTGACTGAGAAATAAATATTTTAATCAAAATATCTCAGACACAGAGAAGTTTTAGAAATTGAAAAATTCTTGAGTTGCTGCTCTGGCATTCCATCAGAAGCTGCCAGAGCTTTTGGTGGTTAGAGAATTTTTCACAGAGTAAAAAAGTGCATTTGTTTTTATGAATGTCAATGTTGTCCCTTGCTCTGTACATGCAGGAGTATAGTGAGAGGAAACAATGGCAAATTGTGGTACCTACATACAATCCAGTCATCCTGGAACCTGTTGCACAAAAAGTCTCTTTCACCTTCTGTAATGGGGTTGAACTGTCTCTTGTAATAGTACATGGAAAAGTGATTTCCACTGAAGTACTTCAGAGGATGATTAGTCAGTATAGGTCAGACTCATGCCTTGTTCAGATATTGACAAAATTATTTTACTGATGACATTTGGAATGATCTTCAACTTACAATGTAATAATAATAAAAAAAAAATCATTGATTGACAGTCAACCCTGTAAAATGAAATTATTTCCGTTTGAATTTGCAAGGTCTCCAAACAAATACATAAAACATCTTGTACTTTTTTCCCCCCCTCTTTTTTCCTGAGGTGATGATGAAGCAGAAGTGGTTTCAAAGAGCTCTGGGTCAGAGCTGCCACATCCCCCAGGCCCTGGTGTTGCCCCCCTTTACCCCACACCTCCCTGTCCTTCCTAGATTCCAGTTCCCTGCATCTAGGTACTGGAGCGTGCTGGAGCACAGCACCAGCAGAGGGACCTGGTCTTTGAAGTGGACAAAAGTCAGTGTCACAACACACTGTTACCACTGTCCTGCAGCTTTTGTGCTCATACTTATGTTTTTAATTTTACAGTTAATGTTTGCATATGAAGGGACACAGTTTCCTACATTTTAGAGCTCTTCCCTTGATTGCATTGCAGTGCCAGGGAGAACTCTGGCTGAAGGGGTTGGCTGTGCACAAGGAAGGTGTGCTGCTCTCGCAGACCAGCCAGTGGGACAGGAGAGAGACCACTATGGCAAAGTCTTGCTGCATACATTTTTACCTCTTGAGATGTCATTTTCAGTGAACTATCCTTGTAGGCCTCACAGAAACTCTCCTCACCCTTTCTATTTGGGGTGAATATATAGGAAAATATCTGGTGTGAAAAGGTGCTTGAGGCTAGAAGCAATTAAACTGAGGATGGGGCTGTGGTTTCTTTAAACTAAATGTGTTCAACCTTTTGTCATCCACTCTTCTGCATCCTGGTCCTTTTGGTAGGATCCTGTATGGCATTATTTTTTTTTTTCTGAGAAAATGGTGAATTTCTGTCTCCCCAGCCATTTGCACATGTTATTGATTCAAGCAGGAATACTGGAATATGATTCTCCATGATCTTCCTGGGACACACAGAGAAACGTCAATTAGATTTAGCTGGAACCAGCAGCCCATTACAGTAATTTGCTTGGCATAACTCAGTGTTGCTTTTATTCAAGAAAACATCTGAATGCCTGGATTTCCATACACTAGAAAACCACTGTACTAGTGTATTTTCAGTTTGGATTGGACAAGATAGCTTAACTTATTACACTTCTAGGAGCATTTTTCTTGATCGTTTGCTCTTCCCTCCTGATCTGTGACAGCCCAAAAGTCTTTAGTTTGTTTGTGCTGGAAAGCCTCTTTCCATCATTTCTTGTCCACCTCTTTGTCTCTTTGAGGGCCTCTTTGAGGGCAAGTGGGAAAGCTGCTTTCACACTCTTGAGGCAATTCAAGTAAGCTGGTTTGAGTTTACTTTAGAATAAGCAGGATGTGCATTTGAAGACTAGTGTAAGTACTTTAAAAATATTGTCTCATGGTAAAACTATGACATTAAAATTTCATATATTCTGTCTGTGGTTCTGTTGATTCAGATGTCTCCATAAATGGACCCATTGGCCTATAAAGGTGTAATGAGAGTATGTGTTGCTCTTCATAATACAGGAGAGGGGTAAAAATGAAGAACAAGCTGACCTTCTCAGACAGAACTTGAACAGGGACAGGGATGTCAGAGTGGAGGTGAGCTGAGTAAGCATAAGCTGTGACAGCGTGGAGAGGGGTGAAGAGAAGGCTTGCATTGGCTTGTAATGTGTTGATATTACATGATTTTTAAAAAGTCACCAAAATGCACAACAAACACACCCAAAACTAGCTCCAGAAAATTCATAAGGTGTATGGACTTTGGTTTTGAGCACTTGTCATCATCATTCTCAAACTTGTTTACACTAAGAGTAAATTGGCTTGCACTTTCTTATATGTGCAATTTCCAGGTGTACCATTAAGGAATTTTGCTTGCTATGACTACCACAACTGCATTAGTAATTGTACAGCTGTGTTACCAGACACTGAAATAGCTCTTAATCTATCTGCTGAAGATGAAGATTTTAAATGTGAAAATTATAAAATTTAACTTTTCAGTCTTATCAAAGTGTTTAGCTACATCCTAAATTTTCACATAACTGAAAAATTATTTATTTCTGTAAAAATAGCTCAAAAGGGATCATTATTATAGATGAAGTGATCATTATATAGATGAACATAGATGAGTCCACATAATTATTATTCATGCTTCATAAAAATTTTATTTAATTTTTAAAATCTGTTGCTATACGTTTATGATGCAATATAATCTCAGGTCAGGAAGGATTAGTAACCATTATAATGCAACAAACAAAAAACAGCTTGACAAAACAAAGGTATTAATTTAAGGGTGTTAATTTAAACAAATAAATCAAACTAATTTTATGTACATATTAAGAGTTAGACTAATCAAAGCTTAAAAATATGATAGATTAATAAAACAAAGCTTGTTAATTTGGCATAGTAAAAACACGTATAATCAAGAGAGCTGGAATAAGCACAAGCTTACATTAAGAGAAAAATGCCAAGTGTTTATTCTTGCTGAGATAGTTGTAGAAATTCAGAGTAACTTCAGCTGGAAGTCACAGGACACCATTAGAAGGCAAATCTGCTCTCTCACTGTTATCATTGGTGCCTGCTTGGATGTGCTGGAGGGATGTGGGAATGCTGTACAGGATGGCATTTCATGCTACCTACTCTCTGTTCTGGAAAGAAGGGAGAAACAAGGGAGAAGAGGTAACCTACTAATGTGCAGTCACAGGAACAGGGTTTTAAAGCAAAGATTGATGGTCAATCAGACACATTTATGTATATTCCATAAATTCATAATCTGGTAGGAAAATGAGGAATCAGAATACTTAATGGAACATTTCAATTGCCAGTGAAATTTCAGGTGTTTAAGTAATTCTAGCAGTTATACTATGAAATAAATGGCCTCATTAATCTGAGTCTGTAATAGATTAAGCTGTCCTTGCCTTTTCTTTTGCTAGGTTTCCTATAGACAAAAGCCTTGTGAATTTTGGAGCCCCATGTGATTTCAACAAAATTTCAGAGATGGGTAGAAGCCCTAAATTTATTCAATTCCAATAAGGCAGAATGCCTGGGAAGAAACGAAAAAAGCCACAGGAAGATGTTTCAGCATCTCTCTGAAAATCTGTCCCTTAGGATCACCATTACACAAAAAAGCAAAGATTTGAAGTTTCACAGCATAGGAAAATCTTCAATAAACCATGAGCTAAAATCCATAAAAAGCGAGACTTCATTAGTTCCAGAGCTCACAGAACTTGTTATCATTCAGCTTGTTTAGCAACTTCAAATTTTAGACAACTTTTTTGTTGAATATGTGACGTGAAGCTTAACAGGGTATTGAATCTTCTGTATCTGTGTAAGCCTCCAATGAAAACAAAAAATCCCAAGCCAGTGTTCCCTTAATGATTCTCTTTCTGTATGGTTATGCATGTATGTGCCAGGAGATAAGGAGTGGAGAAGGCAGGCAAGGGAAGCATAGAAGGATCGAAATGTCATATTGAAGATTTGGTGAGGCGGTTTGTTATCTACGTTCTGCCTTCTGACATCTGCTGGCAAAACCTCTCCATTGCAATGCTTGCTCTGAATTTTTTGGAAATCCCTCCCCCAGAAGCCTATGGGCTTCTCTAACATTTGTGGGTGTTGATGGCAGTGAAAACCAGGGCAGTTGTGGATAAGGAGGTAACTCTGGTGGCTGTCAGGAGCAACAGATATGCCATGAAGCTTAAAGTGGGAGGAAAACAAAGAAGATTTATAGAGTGGGTTTATCACGCTAGCAGCAGCATCTCTCTGCATTTCGGGCTATCCCTTCTGTGTGCAGCAGAGACATCTGAGATACCTCTGAACTGCTTGGATAAGCAAATGTTTCCACACCAAGCTCTAAGCACTGAACTTGCTTCCAGCTGCCAAATGGCAGCACACCTGCCTGACACTGCAGCTCCTATGGGTCTGTGTCCCCCAACCACAAGTAAAAATGCTAATTATGCTCATTGTGAATACTGAATTTCAGGACCACAGTGCATACAGAAATGACTGGTCTGAAAATATCTTCTTAGAAGAAAACTATACATGATTAATCATTGGTCAGAACAAAAATGTCAAAATTATTCTCATGACCATACAAGAGGTATGTCCAGGGATCTAGAACTCCCTCACTGCTTATCATCCTTACATTATATTTGGGCTGCGTTTTGGAAAACGAGAATTGCACACATCCAAGATCAATCCAAGATGCTTATGCTATGTTTACCATGCCCTGTGGGTGAGAAAGAAATGGAAATTTGAACTGACTTGCTATGTGAGACAATCTGGCAGGTGGTGGAGTTCTGCAACTTGGCAAAAAGTGAGGCACTCAGTCCCCCAGGGTAAATGTTTTGGCAGGATGATGAATGCCAGGCAGGGCATGCATGTACAGGAGTCAGGTGGTGTCATTTATGTCCATCCACAAGTGACTGTTTAGCATGGGTAATAAGAAACTAATTTCCCTTTGGTCAGGTGAGGGTGGATTTAATTCTAACACTGGAGAGAGGCACACATGAAGACTTCTGAGCACCACCACAGCATCACAGTGCTCTGCCCTCGTGCAGTCCAAGCTCTGAAAAGGCTGTCTACTGCTATCTTCAAAGGAATCTGTCAATGAGAGCCATAAAAGCAGAAAAATTCAAAGGCATACATCCTTTGCTTTTCCTGCCATGTGTATGATGAAGGAGGAAAGGCTTGAGACAGAAGGCAAAGCTCAGCCAGCCTGACCTCTTTGCCCTGCACATCCTAAGAGCTAAGGGGCCATAATTCTCTCTAGGTATATATATCATTTTCTGCCATATTTACACAAGAGAAATTACTTGTATTCAGACTGTTAACTTTATAATCAACTAGTTTCACATTTGTAATCTGATTGAAAGGTATAGCAAGTCTAAATAGATAATGTAATGTTTCATATATATGGACTGGTTTTTTTTGATCCTGTATTAATCAGAGGCATTTTTTTTCATGCTGAATCAATAGTTTATTGTCTTCAGCCAAGCTGAAATGCTCTTTAGTTCTCTTCTCTCTCTCAAAAAAAAATATTTCATTTTGGTCATGCATTTGAAAACATCTTGAAATCTGCAATTCAGAACATTTAAAAATGATCATATTCTATTCATGTTTTGGTCCCATCCTGCCCACTTCCCCCCCTCAGATCAAGGCTGTTTTGGAATAAATGTGGTAATATTCTAAATAATACTACTTCTTCTGCTCTTGAACCTTGAAAAGCTCTGCTTTGCCTGTACTCAGTATGCAGAAAGATGATATAAAAATACATCTTTTTGCCTTACTATTAAAACATCATAAAATGCAAAGTCTTCAACAACCTTTAGGCCCTCCTGTAAGGATTTTTAATGCCCATACACAAGCCAGAGTGCAATTTTTTTCTGCCTTCCTTTATTAAAACATAGATGGTTAAAACTTAGAGGAAGAAAGATTTAAAATCAGAAAGAAATACTGGGGAACAAAACAACTTATTCCTATTTAATTATTCAACACACTTTACCTTTCACTAAACTTACTTTCTGAAATATGGGTGATACTGTTTAAAAAGTGATTTGTAACTATTGAACAGGGGAAAAATAACCGGGGTGACCTCTTGTTTTTCAGCAAACAATCTGACAATGCCTTAGTTTACCTCCAGCCTGGAAGGAACTGAATTACTGGGCTAGTAAGTTTTGACACCTTTTTTACCAGAAAGTGCGATGCCTGTTTTTAAAACAACACTGCACAAATTAAAAAATGCTGCATCATAAGATAATAAATGGCACCATGAATTTTTACAGTGAAGCCTCATCCTTTTTGTAGATGAGTTCATAAGTCTGCCAACACGTGTTGCTCTTGGTAAAGAGGCTTCAGACAAAAATGAGTATGATATGTTTTGTTAAATCACATTAATCTTACTTACCTACTTGCTACTATTGGTCTGCCTAACCTACTGTTTTCACAAGGTCTCCTTGATGAAAATATATTCAATACATGTTTTTGAAAATAATTATATTTATTTTAAAATTGAATTTAAAAAAAATCATTAGGTAAGAAGGTCTGCTTTGTTTCCTATTTTGTCTATAATGTAATCTTTAATGTAAAATTGTAACAAAATCTACTTATAACCAAGGATAAAACATTGATTCATTTTGGAGTTCTTTGTAGCATAACTGCAAGAATTGGTGCTTTTTGATACACAGGAAAATAGGAACTCTCATATAGTATCAGATTAAGAAAAATGCATGCACTAATGACCTCTGTAATATAGTAACCCAAATTTAGGCTAGATGTATGTGAACACTTTTGTGTTCCTGATTTATTTTGTGGTCCTGATTTTATTTGTTTGCTTGTTTGTTTTTCTTTCTCTGGATGCCTGATTTAATGATTGTTTCTATTTCCTGTTTCCAGTCCTATAGATGCAGGTGGAGGGATGTTTTTAAAGAAAACTTGTTGGTATTCTTTAAAGAAAAAAGAGGGAAAATGGCTGGTACTGCCCTCTGGGAATAGTTTGAGGTTTTTCCCAAACATGTGAATAATACTTACTCTATCTCAAATAAGAAGATGGTACTATACTTAATATTTTTGTCATTTACAACTTTGCTGTGCAATAAAGCCCCATAGGCACCCCCAAGTATTTGGCCCATGGATTCTTCCTTTTGGTGTAAAAAAGACCAAAAGGAAGACCTGGTACTTATGAAATATGTAATATAGCCAAGTCAATAATTGGTTAAAAAGAAAATTCAAGACTAAATCAAAAGGTGAAGAGGCCAAATATTGTTCTACTTTTGATCTGAANCTTGTGTTCCAGTGCAGCAATTTGGTAACTCATGTGTTCCCCCCCCTCCCCTGCTTTTTTTTTTTTTTTTTCTGCTTTTCACAGGGATTACAGTCTAGATTCAAAAAGAAATGTAGAAGCCATGGCATAAAATACTGCAACACCTCACATTTTTGTACGTGCTTCACCCAGAGCAAGATTGAGAAGATATGCCTGGCAGCATAAGGTCTCAAATGCATAGAGAAAGTAAGGTGCCTTATGATGATAAAAGATCTAAAAAGCTCAGTAGTGACTTGTCAGGAGGTAGCAAATGAGAAATGAGGAGAGCAGGTTTTTAAATCTTTCGCCTTTAGGGAGCTTAGGTGCTTTACAAAGTATAAGGAAGAAGCAACTTTATATTTCAAAATAGCTGCAGTTCTCAGAGTCTGGGGGATTTTACTCTTTTTGATGAAATTGCATAAGACCTGATCATATATTCCATGGGGTAAATCAGACAAACAGTATTCATCTGAGGGTATCTTTGTGAGTTTGGGGGAGTAAAGTATCACTCCTGCTGGGAGATGATCAGTAGGGACCATCTAAGCAAAGTGGACATACAATAGTCTGTGGGACCAGGTGTGTCCAAATCCCTGAGGCAGTGGGCTGATGTCATTATGAGACCACCCTCTAACATCTGCCAACAATCATGGTGACAGGAGGTGGTAATAATTGGAAAATATTAAAAATGTCCAATTTCAATAAATCAAGAAGGAGGATGTGGGGAACTACAGGCTATTTTGCAGGAAGTTTATACAGAAAATTCTCCTGGAAGTAATTTCCATATGCATGAAGGGCAAGGAGGTGATTTGGAATAGACAGTATGGATTTAGTAGAGGCAAATTCTGCCTGACCAACATAATTGCCTTCTACAATGAAGTGGCTGTCTGTCTGGGGAAGAGCAGTGGGCGTTTATCCTGACTAGTTAGACTTTTGACATGGTGTGCCACAATATCCTTATAGTCAAACTGGGTTTGGCTGGATGGGTAGTTTAAAAAATGGGTGCAGATTGATGGAACTGCAAGGCTTGAAGAGCAGTGGCTGGTCACTAGTGGCATTCAATACTCTTCAGTACTGGAGCTGAACTGCTGACAGTCCTCACCAACAACCTGGATGACAGTGGCAAAATCTCCCAGCAGGTGATACCAAGATGCTGGGAGCTCACCTCAATATACTGGAGGGCAAGGCTGTTGCTCAGAAGGCTGAAAACAGGCTGGAGAATTGAGCTCACAGAAACCTCAATTCTCAAAGGCAAATGCAAGTCCAGCACCTGGGACAGAATAACCCCATGCAACAGCACAAGCTTGGCATTATCTAGCAAACATTCTTGCAGAAAAATGCCTGGAGATGCTGGTGAACAAGATGAATAGGAGTCAGCCATGTGCCCTAGCAGTGGTGAAGGCATGACATATGAGAAAACTGGTAGCTGTGTTTGCTCAGGCCCTTTAAAGAAGGGAAGGGGGAGAAATAACGCTGTACTCAACTGCATATGGATGGTTACAGGGAAAATGGAGCCAGAGGCTTCTTGGAAGTACATAGCAAAGGGTCGAGGCAACTGACACAAAAGGCAGAAAGAGAAATTCAGAGAGATTTGGTTGGATGTAAGGAAGGAAAACCTTTTCAGTAAGGAAGGTCAAAGGCTGGAAAGGGGACAAAGACAGTAGTAGGCACAATCTTTCTCCTTGGAGGTATCTGAAACCACTGGACACAGCCCTAAGCAACCTGATTTAACTTTGAAGTCAGCCTATGCATGACTTAGATTGGGGTCTTCAGCCCAACCAGACTTTCAGAAATCCCTTTCCATCCATTTTCTCCCTGATTCCCAGCCTTCTCTCCTCTAGAATGAAAGCAATGAAATCTCGCTCCCAAAATTACCTTTAATATACACGTATCTGTGGATTGTTTTTCTTTCCTTTTCCTTTGTTTTTGTTGTTATTGTTTTTGTTTTCCCCATCCTGGATGTCATTACTCTGTAAGCAGCATTTATGTTAGCATGCATAAGCATACATGTGATTTATATCTTAGAAGAATGGTTTTAAATGGTAAAAAACCCCCAAACCATAGTGTTTATCTGTAAAACTTAAATGTAGAAAAGAAAGACTGGTTACTTCTGTTATTGTTTTGCAGTCAGTTTTTCCATTTTATGTGGAAGCTTTGAAAGATCAATGATCATTCCAGCATGCTAGTTAAAAACCTTTTTTTCTTCAAAATGCAATACCCAGCATAATTTTAGTAAATGCCTGTGGGAGACTCATTAAGGAACCCCAGAATAACTTTGCTCCATCGCCTTTTCATGTCCATCAGTTTTCAGGAGTCAATTACTTTTATTTTTGTATGTGAACTTCTGGAATGTTGCAGAGCTTTCAAAGAACTTAAATTTGGTGGACCAGATTCTCACCTGTGATAAAAACATGATTGTGTGTTTGTGTATCTGTACACACATTGTAAAGGGGACTTGTAGGCACTGTTGGACTGCCTCAGGTCACACAGTGTCAGGATGATAACCACAAATAGTTTACAGCAGCAGACATTTGAGATCCTTGCTTCTTCTTCCCCAGCTTTATGGGATGGCAATAAAGGAATGTTGTAGGATGCTGCTCTACATCACTATATATCTCCTTACACTGAGGTATTCCCAGTGAGCTCTGTGGTCTGAGCTGCTGCTTATTTTAGTGTGTGAAGCTCGATATTAATATAGTTGGAAAAGCCAACCAAAATCCTAATCTTTAGGTACAAAATGAGAAATCAAGAATCTAACTGCTAAAATGAAAAGCAGTGCCAAAACTGGCACTTTTAGCTAGTTTAGATTAGTAGCATGGTGAGTGGTGGGAGGGGAGGAGTCTCTTCAGAAAGACAAAGGAGCAAAACTGTTGGTAGATAATGAACAGTACTGACATTGGTGTCAATTCTTAGAGACTAAATCTACATGTGGCTATCAAAATATAAATTTTCCTTTTTTTTTCTATTTAGCAGCTCAGGACATGCATGCTCTGAGTAAAATTAGTGCTTAAAAGATATACACACCAGATCCACCCATAACTAGTCAGAAACAAGTTTTTACTTTCCTGATTTTTATGCTGTGCTATTCACCTTGAAATGGGAATGTTGAAGTTGTTCCAAACACTACACCTGTTGCAAGTCAGTGCCCATTTTCATGTTTTATGCTTGTCTTTTAGCATGTGGAAGAGACCTACAAATTGATGAAAAGTAAGAAACAGTGACACTAACTCAAAAATGAAACTAGCTGAAGGAAGAAAGAGAGAACATTCGTGTAATAACTGTGGTTCGTAACTACATTGTGTTCTAAGGCCACAGTATTCAGCTGGGGATTTTTCAGTCAGAAAGATATAAATACAGGCTGTGTAAGACAAAGACTGCCAATCTGGTGTTTCCAGAATATGGTAAATTTATCATATTGTACATGTGCAGCATGTACAAAGGCACTTTTGGAGATGAGTCAGACTTACCAAGTAAGCATCTGTAAAACCAGCTGCACTCTATAGGTGCAACAGATCGTTTCAGTTCTTCCCAGGAGTGTTGACCATATTGCAAAAGCAAGCAGAGAAGCTTTCTGAAAGCATGTCTTTCAGGACATGCTTTCATATGCATGGTGTCACACAAGCTGTGTGTGAGTACTGCAGATTTGTTCAGATTTTCAGATGTTGTACAAAGAGATTTGGAACTGCTCATGCGCAGCAGCATCATGACATAAACAAAGACTACATTTTTTAATGTTCTCATTGACAAAATTCTAGGGTTTCAAAACAGGTCAGCTTACTTACTGCTTTGTCTGCTAGTTTTTCTTTGGTTGTTTGCATAGGACTTGTTTGTTTCAACATGGTGATAAGAGTTCTGTGTCTTCAGATGTATTTGCCAGATTTCTGAACAGCAGGACACCGACATGAAACTACCAAGTATCCTCTGGTCTTACAACATGCAGTCAACTTGAGTGTAATGGTACATGCAGGTAAAATAGACATATGTGCTCCTATAGCAACAGGGTGTTTGCCACATCTACACTGCAACAGCTGCTGTAGTTGCATTTTAGTTGCTCTAGTTGTATTTTTTGTGTGCTTTCATTGCTTTTAATGGAGTAGCAATACCTATGGTCCTACACTGAGGCAGGGAGCTGCAAAGATTACCCTTTCCTCTATGTATTCAGGACCCCTGGTCATTTGGAATTGGCGGGGCAGGAGCATCCAACCCCTGTGGATTGACTTTAGTCTGGATCTATCTCTTTTCCTGAAATTGTGGTGCCGATAGTAGCACAATCTTGGCTTTTTCCAGTTCCCTCTAAATTATTTTTTAGCTGCCTGCAAATCTAGAAACATGGTTATCAAACAGGGAAATTCTGAAGTTATTGTATCAGCTTCCAATGAATGAGACAAGACCATATTTGTCTTTACAACCAGCAGCCTTTTAACTCAGCTGCAGTCAGCATCCGGCATGTATGTGTACTGCAGTGCTTTCTGCAACAGCGCTTGTGACAGTCACATACCGGGCTACTTTTAACTTGCCCTTTCAATACCAGCCTCTTTGTATTTCATCCTGCAGCTGCATCCCTGCATGCAGAGTAGTCAACATTAAGCCTTCATTTTGCTCCCCCACCGTTTTTTTTTATTTTTTTTTTTTTTACTGTATCGATCTTTAGGTCTGCTTTGGAAAAAAAAATAAAATTCAAACATTCTACAGATGCTTGCTTGCACGAAAGAACTCTAGCATGGACAATAACAAGAAGAGAACAGTTTCACTTCCCTCTTCTGTTTCTGACAGTTGATTATGGACATCAGGTAAGATGTGGTAACAATTAAGGACAGAGCAAAAGGTTCTTTTCTGAAAACTGGCCATTATACTGGCTTGTAGAATAGGAAAAAAAACCTCAACAGATGATCAGGTATATCAGTACTTCTCAATGCTGCATGCATTCATCCCCATTTAATCTAGGAGCGGACCAGAATTACAGGACAAAACGGAGAACTTTGATATCACTGTAACAAACAAGGTTTCCTTCTCACCATTTCTAGCTCTTTCCCCTCCACTCCTCTGCAACAACTTTTGAATGGCACAGAACACATCAAAATAAATTGCAATACTCTGCTTTTAATTATCCTCACTCAGCCACATTTCCCTTTATTAATCAATAGTCGTGGCAGACGACCACGACCTGCCACCCGTCTTTAAAGCTGTCTTAAGAGAAACAAGAGGTCCTTAGGACCTGACCCGTACTGCCTTTCCTCACTACCTCTCGAACGCAGGTACACGGACCAAGCTCGCCACCGCACCGCCCAGGGAAGAGGGGCCGGGCCGAGTGCTCGGCTCTCCCGCCGCCGGAGCTGCCGTGCGTGACTCCCTTCTCCCTCTGGAGGGAGACACAGTCCAGTTTTTGGCTGCCGCCGGCGCCGCCGCGTCCCTCCTGCCCCTGCTCCGGCAGCCGCGGCCCCGCTCCCCGGCGGAAATACAGTGAGATGGCGGGGTGGGGGAGAAAGGAGCCCAGCGGGGTTTTCCAGCCGTCCCGCTCCCCGTTAACTTTGACATCTTTCTCGGATTTATAAATTAGAGTTCATTATCCTCGAAGGTCGTCAAAGTAGGCAGCTCAGCTGAGAATTAATGCGCGCAAACCCGCTCGCTGCAGCTGGCTTCGCCCTGAGCTGTCTGGTGGGCTCAGGAAGTTGGCGGAGGCTTCAGTCACTCCAGTGGTCAAAGAGAGATATCGGTCCCCTTCTGCCCTCCTCCTCGCCATTTATCGCCGGTAGAAGGTTGGAACGCAGCTGCCCACCATCCTGGAGCGAGCAGCAAGCAGATCGCGGAGGCAAATGGACCTGCCCTTGTTTTTGCAGGAAACAAACATGTTTCTCCCCCCGCGTCCTGTCCCGAAGTTAAACGTTTGTTTAGGACAAACTCGAGAAGCAACAGTCTTTGCGAGAACTTTGTTTTCCCCTTCTCGTTGTGAATAACAAAGTGGTCATAGGCTACTCGGCCAGTTGGCGAGGAGAGAACTTTTGTTTTCTGGGGCGATTTATGTTCTTTATAAATATGTGGTTTGGAAAATAAAAAGAGACTTGAAAACGTTGTTACAATGAAAAAGGACAAATTAGAAGACATTTTCTGTGATCAAAGGAGGAAGAGAAAGCGAGTAGGGGTATTCAAAAAGCTTGACTTATTCACACAACTCCTTTGGAGCCCAGGGGCAACAAGCGTGTCTTACATTGAAAAGGCGGCTCTATTCAGAGTGCAGGTGCGAAGTGGTGTGGCACATTCTGCCACATTATGTAAAGGTTGTTGGAGATTAGTGTTCAGACTTAATAACTAAAGCGCTTGATTTACATTGGAAAAAAGCCCCCTCATCCGTGAAAGCAAAATAATTTAACGCGTGATCATTTCGAGTGCTGCTGATATCCTAATACTTGCATTGTTCTCGGCCAAGTACTAGAGGAGCGCGGATTGATGCTTTTGGGAACCTATCATTTACAGCCACTGAACTCTGCTCAGAACTGGAGGTCTGGAGGGGAGATAAAAGAGGGGCACAAGAGAAAAGTTTCGCATTAGGGAAAA
>VZRH01005942.1:1012239-1121590 GCA_013397555.1 Urocynchramus pylzowi | reverse complement strand
CCCCGGCCGGCCCGATTAGCTGGTCAGGGTTTAGCTCGTTAAGTTGCGCAGGACGTTACTGACGTGACAAGGCACGGGCAAAACTCTGGAGAGGGATTAAGCTCATTATGTTGCTGTCACCAAAAGGCAAAAAAAAAAAAAAAAAAAAAACCCAAAAAAAAAGACTGAAAGAAGAGAAGGAATCAGGGTTTCGTATTTTAGGCGGTCATTTGTTGAGCATCTGCGGCTATAGCTGCTCTGCTCAGGCTGGCTGGCCAGGGATCCCTGTTTTAGAGGCAGCGGAGCGTTCTGGCGGCGCAGACTGATGTCCTTTCCCCGCGGGAAGAGGTGAGCGCCGCTCCCGCGCTGCAGCGGGCGGCAGGGGCAGGGGCACGGCAAGGGGCCGATCCTCAGATCCTCGGGCAAAACTTCCAGCTCGAGCGGGACCGAGTTCCCAGCCGACAGCAATTCCCTCCTCTCTAATGAGTCGCCTCTGCTAATAAATGGTGACTCAGGTTCCTCAGCGGGTTGCAGCTGAGTCCGAGAGAATTTGATCCTGTGTTCCAAGACGTGTTTTAATAAATAACGTTGGCATTTTATTAGGAGCCTATTGTTTCCAAATTAATCCTTGATCTATGAAAACATCTATCCTACCAAACTGGATTCACCTCTGTGCATCCCTTTCTTCATATACGTGCATTTTACTACTAAGAACCTAGCTCTACATTTCCCTGAATCATCAGACCATTAATTTGCTAGGGAGCTAGCTGTTTCACCCAGATGGATATCATTCAGAATAAACTCAGAAGAAATGCAAAAACATGTACTTTTCTGTCATATTACTCCTCCCCCCCACCTTTTTTTTTTTTTTTTTTTTTTTTTTTTTTTTTTTTTTTTTTTTTTTTTTTTTTTTTTTCCTTTCCTCTTTAGTCGGTTTGTGTTGAGCAACGCCTTCAGAAACTTCATTATCTAAAAGGCAGACCTAGAGGGCAGGGACTTTGGGAATAGTTCCCTTTTATTCTGAAACTGTCCAAACTCAGAGCAGGGTTGAACATGTCCTCAAATCTGCACCTTCCAGGAAGAAATGAATGATGTGCCAGACACTTCACTTCTAGTCAAAAAAATATAAACCAAATGCTGTGAGGTTCAGAATTCTTTCTCAGGCCCATTTTCTGTGCGTATTTTACAGTCTGAATGTAAAATGGTCCCCTCAGAAGTTGATAAAAAACTCATGTAGATGTTATGGTATATCTTTTGCTCTGTTTTAATTCAAGTAGATTTTACAAACAATTTGTATGAAAAGAAAATGGACAGCCAACCTGAGAGAATACCTTTGAAGGCTGCAGGCCAAGCAAACTCAAACAGCTCGTGTTAGACATTAAGTTGGACTAGGTGTAATATTTCGGAAAAAACATCCCCCTTCCCCCTTCTTCCCCTCCTTTTTTCCCCTCCTGCCCCCCATGCAAATAGATATATTTTTGCACTTAAAATTTCACCCTCCTTTGACTTTCTTGAATGGTGAAAGTTTACACCCAGGTCAGCATGAAGCACTGTAACAGACGGTGGTTTGCAGTGGAATTTTAGGTTTCAGGGTATTGCACATAAAAAAAAAAACCAACCCAACAGAGCAAGTGTAGTTTCTGCCTGACATCTAAAAGAGCTATAATATCTAGGAAACACCCTGAAAATGTTCATCTGCTAGATAACATGAGGGCTGAATAGAAATGTATTTCCACTAGCTCTGTGATACAAATCAAAAAACAATGTTAATATGTATGATTGAAAAATCAAGAATTTGTAAATACAATGCCAGCATACGGCACTCGAGGTATTTTTTCCTATTTATAAAAAGAAAGTGTTTAATTATTCAGATTTGGATTTTCCTCGTTGTATCTTTACGCTTTAGTGGCATGTTAGGTTTAGGAAGTGGGGTTATAATACAGGCAGTTACAAGTCTAATGTGAATATCTATGTTTGAATCAAAATCATTATCTTTCACATAGGTGAGTGAAGCAGGTTATATATACGCTTACAGCAATTTTTGTGTCAGTTGTATTTTTTGATCCATTTAGATTTTGGCATTTATTTTTATTTACTGTTTCTTCTTGCTACAGGACTTTCACTGAGATGAATATTCCTAATATGAGCATTTATAATTGTCTTGTTAGTTTGTTTGAAATACTCAGGATATTTTTTTTAAGCTAAAATGAAAATACATTTAATGGTCTATTAGTTCTTCTGTTGGGATATTTGTAGGAGTTGTCTAGCCTCTAGGTATGTTTGGTCAATATACAATGTGGTCCATACTTCCACAGACATTTTTAATCATACAGTGAATTGCTGAATGTTCCTATAAGGAGCAGTGGACAAAGGCTACCAGGAAGGGTGGCTACACTAAACTGGAAAAACACATGTGGTCTGAGATAGGGGACTGAACCAAGCCACACTGAAATCAATGGGAGACTCCATTGAGTTGGAACAGGCTCAGTGTAAATCAGTGTGCAGGTACGGCACTTCTCGTCTCTTTCCAATTTTGGTTTGGTTTGTAGTGTGTTGTTTGCAGAAAACATTCTAGATTAAAATTATTTACAGGTAACATTCTGGATTAAAATTTATTGATTTATGTCTGGTGTAAAAAGGTCTGTGTTTGAATGCAAGTGCAGATAAGAAACCTGGACTGGTATTGCAGAGCTGATGTAAAGGACACGCAAATCACCTTATCCAAGCAAAGGCTGATTTCAGGATATTTCTTAAAATACTGTTCTTTTAGACAAACGTGTTTTTGTAGGAAGGCAGTAACTACAGAAAAGATTTGGTTAGGTCCTTTCCAGTAATATTTTTTTTCAGCCACATGACTAAAAGTTCAAAATTGCCCAGATTACCATAGCTGTATTCTTCTTTGCCAAGGAGTAACAGCAACGAGGGACCCCCTCCTCTCTCCTGCTGCTCTCTCAGCCTTAGCATGGTCCTGCAAATATAACACAATAATTAATTCACTGCTAATATTGGAACTTGACTGTGAAAAAACTGTTTTCTGCTAGGAGAATTCAATGCAGTAAACACTGCTACAGCAAATGGAGTGTTTCTGTTGGGATATGTTATAAATGGTGTTTAGTCGGTTCCCACTGGAGCCATAAGTTTAGGATCAGATCCTGCTTAATATCATATTTCTCCTTCTCATGATACTTATTGACTGTAGCGAAAAGCACAGCTATTTAAAAAACCCTGACCCTTAAAAAATATATGGACTTGCTTATCTAGAAAATCTCAGTAATCTTGGTATAAAGGAATTTTTAATTTTCTGTGCACATTTGCAAAGGACTTAGAGACCCCTTTACAAACTTAGCCTCATACTTAGATACTCTCTCCTTTTTAGTTCTATTGTGTACTGAAGAATAGCTCATTTAATTAAAAAATCCTAACAGCATGAAATTGTGGAGTGTTGTCAGTAGTTGCAGAGAAAGGGCCAAATTCTTGTTTTCTTATTCTGGTGAAATTTCCGATTGGTGCTATGTTCTTTAGGAAGCTTGGACATATACTTTAAGACCCCACCAGTAATAAAGAAAATTGTTTTACTCTTGCTTAAGCATTTTCCTGCTGGCTGATGGTAGCAATCAGAAAACTGCATGCTCCTAGTTTTTCTTGTCATAAACTAGGAAGTGTTAAGATGAAATCCTATATGTTTCAAAAAGCTGTAAACAACTCACTTCTGATATGAATCTGCGCAGGAACAATCTGTCCATCCTCTTCCAGGAAGGACTTTGAGTTCAACTATAGGATAAGTTCTGCAGCCTTTTAACTTTTGCCCAGCCAAAGCTGCCATTAGTTAAAATATTATTTCTACCTGTAAAAGTAAAAATGAAAGGGTTTTACAATGCAAATCTGTTTATACTCTGTGAGTCGAGTAAAAAACCCAAATTTTCCTCTCTGCCATGCCCAAATAAACAATGACCCTATTTTCAAGTTCTGCTCAATAAGTGTGTTAAATGCAGAAAGTATTTTGAGTAAATGTCATGCAGCTGTTTGGTCACTTGCAATTCCTGTGGTGTCGAGTCTGCCTGTGTTCTGTGTACTGCTATAGATACTGCAAGTGGACACTGCTATTTCTGATACATCTTGTCAGATTTTCTAGAAGTCTACAAGTTTTGTTCCAAGTAGATGAAAATAATGAAACATTATAAATATTGGATGGTCTTGCTCCAGTGTGTAATGCTGTAAATCTCTGGAGATTTGCAAAGAGACAGTGACAACACGAATGCAATTACACACGATACCACTTTATGAGCTAATTCTATAAAGCAGCATCTCAGCTGTGCACTGACAATAATTTTTCACGGCGACTTTTGGAATGTCCCATGGAACCTTTTAATAGATTAATTATATGCTCATCCCAAAATAAATTTGCACGTGGCTACAATTAAACAAAAGGCCTGCCACTGCTTCAGGAGTTTTTCCTGAGAAGGAGCTCAGGACAGAACCAGTAGTTTCAGGTCTCAAATTAAAAAGCTGAAATACTGTGATAATCTGCCAGGACGCTCTGCTCTGGCTGTGCACCACCACCCTGTGTGCCCCTGAGAAGTCTTTGCACCATCCACTGTCTCTAAAGATTCTAGGCTGCTGAAGGAGAAATATTTCTTCTCTGTTGGTTCAACAGGTGACTTTGAAATGACCTATGAATTCTTCCACTTTTGTCAAGCTGAGATCAATAGCTAGCGTCGTTCTAGGAAAATACATGTAGGTATTTTCTCAAGGCATGCTAATTTAAAAAATAAGATCTGGAAAAACACTTGTAGTGTTAGAGGATTCAAAGACTACTCAGAAAAAAAACAACTTTGGAATTGTTATAGCAGCTGCTATAATCTATTATGTAAATCATTGGGGAATTAAACCAAAATATTTTACGAGATAGTTTTTGTCAAATAATAAATATGCTATCATTTAGACTTAATGTTTTTCCAGAGGTGTTATTGTTATGGGATGAAAGTGAAACCTCAGAGTACTCCTTATTTTGACTGATGAGGATTTAATATTTATTTATAGCTGTGCCAATGATAACACCCATATATCTGTTCAAGAGAACATATGTTTCTCAAAATTGGGTGTTGGAATTAACACTGTTGATCCATACCAAGTTATATTTGTCTTCTAGGTGTCACCTACATATTCTCATCAAATTTAATCAGAGACACTAAAAGATAAAATATGTAAAAAAAAGCCTGAAAGGCTTAAGTGCCTTTGGCCACATTATTACTTATTTTAATGTACATTTATGTCACTGCAAGCCTCTCTGTAGAAACTTGATGGTTACCTTTCATTTTTACTCATTCCATGAGTAAACTGGCTTTTATGAGAACAAGAATCAGGGCCTTTAATTCATTTTACTCTTCTGTAAAGGGGTGCTGTTTGGACGTGTCAGATCATCAGCCTGTTGACTAAAGTACAGTATGATTTCACTAATGACTTGGATGCATACTGCAGATTACCACATTTTGCAAATTAGTGAGTAATCAAACACCATAAAAATCAAGGATACTGCATAATGAAATATACTTTATTCATTTATTTTTACAACCATATATTAGTTTTAATTATTTGTGTTAGCAATTCACTGGATGCTGAAATGTGGAGCTATAGAATGTGTTTCTTTTAAAAATTGTATTTGAATATCCAAAGCCCCAGTTGTAGCACTCTGATACACAATACTTTGTGAGAAGATGGGTGAGGACCTCTTCCTTGAGTGGGGAACCTTGTTTCAGGGATAATCCCTAAGAAGGCCCCAAGTTCTCAGGGCCAGCCTGATCCATCCTGGTGAAGATGCTGGGGAGGACTGGCTGTCACCTTGGGAAGGTCACTGCAGCTGGGCTTGTTGCTCTCCTCTTTTGGCTTTCAAAGAGCTGAGGAAGAGAGAGAAACTCATGTTGGGCAGGGTAGAGCAGAAGCCTGACTTGAGTGTCCTTGGCCACTCACTGGAAGAAATGTCTCTCTTCTGCTCCTTTGTTCCACTCCTTCCTCTTCCTTTCCTGCTCCATACATCAGGCCCAAGCCATGAAGAACACCAAATCATATGTTTTACCCCTTGTTTATGTGTAATATCTAGTGGTGAATCAGGGAGTGGAAGCTTCACTATTAGGTGCCTGTAGCCTTCAAGGAGGATTTATTGCTGGGCTCCCCTTCGAGATGTTCACCTCCAGCACCAGCAGCTGCCTGCTGCCCACCTGGGCAGAAATCATTCCTTTCACATCTGCAGGATGAACTTCTGTTTGTCTTGAGCTAGTTTGGGCCTCTGGCATGGAGAAGAACATCTCCTCAGGGTCTTAATTTCTTGCCATTCCTTTAAGAAAAGCACTGATTTTTAAAAGTGTCAAGGTAAATATTTTGTGCATGTATAAAACCTATCTGCAAGATGCGTGGTTGGTTTAGTTTTTTCCTCTGTACATTTAATTTTCTCTTCCATATACTAGCTTGTCATCTGGCAGTTCCATAAACTCTCTGTTGTTAAAACAATTTCTCTTTTTTCCTTATATTTTAAGTTTGATCCATGAATGGCCTGTCAAGAGTTTTGTATTATTGTAAGCTGAAGTTTGGATGGTAGCAGCGACAGGCCACTAACCATAATTGTGTTGCTGTTACCACTGTAACAAATTTGTGTCATTTAGCTATTTTGAAGCTTGGGAAGTACATAAAGACAAATGTAGTACTGATGAATATTTATTATACTGCTGTGGGATCTTAGGTTTAACCATGTTTCCCTCAATTCTGCAAAAATTTAGCGGAGCGGATTGTATCAGAAAATGGGGGAGAAGTGTGAAAAACCTTGCTGCAAAAATTATTTATGACTGTGGAAAGTACTTAATTGTATAATTTTAATAAGAACGGTGTTAGGGATAGTGTTCTTGCAAAGACTTGGGTAGGAGACATGCACTTGGCCTGGTCTGAGGTCAGTACACCAGTGCTGGACAAGATGCTGAGCACTGTGTGAAGTACACGGATTTTTCTCATTTGACAGTATTCAACTGAATGCAGGTTTATGCCCCAAATATCTGTGCTTCTTGGTGACCTTATTAGAGAAAGGAAAATTTCAGCCCCCTCACAGTCTCAGCAGGAGCAAGCCTTTTCCTGTATCACAGTCAGGGCAAAGGAAGGTTGTGTTCTCCACTGCTTCTGAGGCTGGTGGGGTATTATTAACCTACTTGACGCATGATTTTAATGTGTATAAAACATGCTAAAAATTTCAACTTATTGGCAGGACATTGAATTTTTTTTCTTTTTCCTTTTTTTTTTTCAAATAAAAATGAATGTAGGCAATAGAAAATTGATAGGCATGAGTCATAATATTTCCCTTCTTTACTTCAAGGAATAATCTTTTTGAAATAGTCACGATCTAGAAATATTTTTTTTTTACTCCTGTTGATAATATAGCGTGCATTGGAGACTTGACATAATGAATTATATTTTAGCTAATTACAGTCTTCTTAGAAGCATAGCAGCCAGTATTTATCACATATGGAGGACCTCTGTGAGAATGGATCTCGATTTTTTTATTTTCAGTTTGGTGAGAACTGCAGTTATCTAACAACCAGTGAGTCACTGCTAATAGTTGAATAAGAACCTTAAAGACATTGTAAAGCATTGCAACAAAAAGAACACTTTTTTCAGGTGCTGAGTCTGACTGTCCATCAGTGTAGGTGGGACAAACCACACTGGTCAGCATCAATGCCCTCAAGTCAAGAATGGCTAAAGTTGAACAATTTTGGAGGTTTAAGCAGAGGCTAAACAGACCCTAGATGATCTGATGACTCTTGCAAACAGACTCCTGAATTTCATCCATTCAAACATAGCTCATGGCTATGCTCTTTCCCTTGGCCAGTGAGTGTGTGCAAAATGTGACCACCTCTGAGTAAGAAAACCTCAGACATTTACATGAGAACATCTCTCAAGGTCATAAACTATGTGTGCTAAAGACAAAAGGATATTAATTTGACCATAATTTGTGTGAGGGCTTTCAACAAGGCAGTGGAATGCATATTTTTAAGACTTTTTTTCTCTAGTAATTTAATTTCTCAGGAAATGCTGCCATTAATATTTTATTTTGAGCACTGGGGCGCTAATGGTATTATCCATGTTTCTCTTTACTCCTGACAGTACACTCAACACCAAACACTTGTTCCAGTAATGTATTTATCCCCTGGTACACATAAAGTCTTCTTTTTCTTTCTATCTTTTTTTTTTTTCTCCCCAATGCCCCTCACTTATAAAAAGCACCAATGTTTAGAAAGGCTGGAAAAATAACGAGATGGGGTTCATATGAAAAACTGTGATTTTTCCAAGTGAAATTAGAAACAGGGTCTCTTTAACATGGAAATTTGATTTCTGTACAATTTGAGGACTCATTTCTGCAACTGTCACATATGTAAAATTTCCAGTGAAGTCAAAGAGGCCTTTGAATACTAAGAAACAGCACAATCAAGCCCTGAATATATATATATATATATATATATATTCCATATGCTTTTCTCTCTCCCCCAGTGATGTACATGCTATAATAATTTCATCCAGATAAAACTGTCATCATTTTAGTTTTTACAGTCCTTAAGCTGTTTAAAAAATAAAATTAATAAAAACAATTTCTGAGAAGAAGAACTCCTCTTTGTGAGAGCATTTAATTAGTATCTCTATTTTTTATTTTAATTTGAAAGGGGAAATATTGCATTGTCAGGACATCCTTGAATGATATCCTAGATATTTTGTTTGTTTGGAATGGCTTGAAATCACACAACTTTACTGAATTATAAGCAGAATAAATATATCTGTGCCTGAGGGCAGGAAGTCCTGGCAGTTGAGATGTGGGGAACATGCAGTTTGTCCATACCAGATTCTTCTGTTCCCTTTTACCAATAAATCTAGTAGAAAGCTTTGTTTTCACTCTCTGCATGATAAATAAAGTCCCTGGCTGTGGTGCCATATTAGTGTTTGGTACTTATGCTTGTAATTCCACTTATTCTCATGGAGAGATGAGACCTCTGTGATCCAAACCTCATCAGGTCAGGTTTTGTTTGGGTTACTGCCTATTCCGAAGCAGGGAAAATATCACATCTTGCAAATCTTCTGGGATTGATGAATCACACCTTGGCTTAGTAAGGTCATCTGCAACAGTTATTCGAGCTGCCAGACCACCCACCTCAATTTTTGATTTTCCACAGTGTCCAGTTTTATCTTCTATTTACCCATTTTAAGATTCCCCTCCCCCTCTCCCTGATCTCACTTGTAAAAATCAGTTGAGAGAAGACTGTAAAAAGTCCTTTGCATGTTCATACAACTCTGTTTGGTTGAACCCTTTTGTAAACAATTTTTCTTGCATGGCAGAGCATGTGCTGTGTGGCAGACATTTTTATGAGGTAGCCCAGGACAGGGCTAATCACATCACCCTGTCTCAGGTTTTGACCTTATCACTGTTGTGCACTGAGCCTAAAAATTGGACACTGGCAACCACATTGTGGGAAAATAAATGGGAAATGACATTTTAGTTAAAAAGAATAAGTAGATTTTATTTTATTGAAACAAAAGGTCATAGGACTTTTATTTATTGTTCTTGCATGAGTGTAATTAAATAGCTGCCATGTTGCCACGTCAAATGATTTAAAAAAAAAAAAAAAGGGACAATTTCACTTACCAGGACCCAATTCATGGTTCTGCAGCTGTTTTACATTCAGGCCTTTAATGAAGCCAGTGGAAATTCTACCTGGAAAGCAATAAGAGAATGATAT
Organism: Urocynchramus pylzowi; assembly: GCA_013397555.1. NCBI lineage: Eukaryota > Metazoa > Chordata > Aves > Passeriformes > Fringillidae > Urocynchramus > Urocynchramus pylzowi. Next base: position 1,111,847 of record VZRH01005942.1, on the reverse strand, counting down.
TCTTATGTGAAACATCATTTATAACATCTGTAATAAAGCAGGCTAAATCATACCTCTGCCATTTGAAATCATAAATAGTATGTTAGCTTTTAAAAGCAGCCTTTGTCCTTTTGAAATCTTTTGATGTCAGGCTGCTTTAAGAAAAGCCTAAGTAGATCTCTTCTGCACAGTGGTTTGATTAAGAAAAAAATCATTACAGAGTCTTCAGTACATCTCTAATGAAAAGTAGTATACAAATGTGAACCTGGTAATTCATTATCAGAATCAGAAACAGAAGAATTTGTTGATACAACCATTATTGTTTCCACAAGAAAAAATAAAATAAGCTATTCTAAATTGATTACTGGCATATTTTTTTAATATACGGATATGTAGGTGCATGCATGCAGATTGGTGACATAATCTTTAAAACCTGTGTTTAAGAATGTAATTTTTCACTGACACACTAAACCTCTTATTCACAGATATATTGGCACCTTTTACAGTGATAGCCTGACTGTACAGAATCAGAGACAAACTCTGGCAGTACTATCAAGAATCTTCTTAAAGCAAAGTAGAAATAGGTCCCGCAAATTCAGAAAAAACAATGTGCATTTCTGCAAATTGGAAAATAACAGTTACTTGCAAAATGCCAGGCTGCAGAGAGGGATGTGGTTTGGAGGGCAAATTTGCTGCAGCTTCCAGTATAAAACCATCTAAACCCAGTGTAGTGCCAGAAAGCCAGCTCTGAGCCATGTGGGTGACCTGCACTGCCCTGGGCAGCCTGCACACCGTGGCCAGTGCTCAGGCAGCTCTTCTGGGCTGCCTGTGCTGAGGTGGTGAGGCAGCACCTGGGGCAGAAACTCAAGTTGAGAAGAAATGGTAATTTAGGGTGTTTCCTGAGTAGGCTGACTCCAGTGAAACATTCCCAGCCTTTTCAGCCTTGAGTTTTGTTCATAGCTCTCATCCCTGGCACAGAACCACAGCCCAGCAGCTGGCTCACCCCGAGCCTTTCCCCGTGTCCCTGCCTCAGCCCCCAGGGTCACCCTGCTGTCTCCTGCCCAGCTGTGCTCCAGCAGAAGCCCAGAGACCCTGCTGGGGAGGGGCTGCATGGGGGGCTCTGGATAAAGGCAGAGGCTGCTTCTGGGGGGGAGAAAGGAGCAGACAAAGCTTGGCCCAGCACCTGCCCATCAGTCAGAGCACGGAGCAGCGGCCAGCCCTGGAAACCCCTGGCCACCACTTACACTAACAGAGTTATCTCTCCCCGATGTTGCCTCAGAGAAGCAGGTCCCAGATGTTACCTGCTTAATAATTTTCCCATTTCCCAAGGACAAAGCTCCCTGCAGCTCCTGCACCGAGGGCCGGGCGGACACCTGTGGTGGGTCCTCAGAGCTTCGCTTCACCCTGACAGCTGATGGAGCACATTGAAATGGCTCCTCCAAGAAGGACAATTGCATTAAGGCTTGATCTTATTTTTATGTTTTCAATTTTTTTATTAGGTGAAATAAAATAGGAGAAGCACAGTGCTCTAAACCAAGTACAAATGTAATTTTGCTGCCCTTCTTTTTGTTGTGTGGATGCCACTTGCCAAAAGGCAGAGATAAATCATTTGGTTGGAATTTGTATCCCATGAGACATGAAGATTTCAGAAGTTTGAGACAGAGCCTGCTCTTGTCTGCTGTGTGCACGTACCATGCACGGGGCAGGGTGATTAGCTGCAGTGATACCAGGATGTACATCCCCCATCACTTTGGGACAGTGTTAATGTTTTCTCTTTGCTTTCAGTTAACTGTGCCCAAGGGATTGATGACCTCTAGAGCCTAATTTTTATATCATACTTTTGGCATGGATACTGAACACACTGTAATTGAGCTCTTCTGATTTATAACAGAGTAAGTGGACTCAGATTCATTCTGAAGTGGACAAGTTTACCCACAACTTCCAGATGTTGACAATGCAATTAGTCCCTATGTGGAAGGAAAGAGAGGTGTTTCTTCAAGCCCATATTCAATTTCCACTCTCCAATCCCTCCTTGTTTTACCTTGGCCCACACGCTGGTATGTAGTGGTGATAGTTGGATATTCTGTTTTTTGAGTCATATGGAGAATCTGTGCCCAACTCACTGATATATAGATGGATAAGGTGCTGGAAAAAGAGGGCAAATACCTCCATTACAAGCATTATAAATAATTTGTCTTAAACAAGAATATATGGAGAAAACAAAAATACTGCTATTAAATACACCTTTGCTGTCTGCAGTAGAAAACAAAACAAATTTGCAACATTAATTATTTCCACCAGCTTTGAGCCTGAAATACAAATATGTCAGGTATTTAAATACTAATTTGCTTAAAATAAATCTCTACTTTATTAAAATATCATTATGCATATTGGAAAGTTAAAAGTCAAAGCCATGTAGCTGCTGAGGTAAAACTCACATTTATTGTCCACTGAATGTGATGGAAATTGAATTTGTCAGGAAGCTGATTGATATCTAGAAGTGTTTTGTTTTCAGTGACTGGCACTGCCGAGTTACAACCATCTATCATCTAACAGGTAATTAGTCAGATTTCTCATCATGAGCCTTCAATCCTGCTGTTTTATTATTGAAATACCACAAACCAGTAGGCATCTGAATGCAGATAAAGTTCTCTGTCATGGTCTTAAGGACAAAGACTACATTTTGCAACTCAACTATAGTAAGTTTGAATAAAAGTCACTGAAATGTGAGGCATGATATTAATATATATGGGAAAATGAGATCCTGGCAAACATCATCAGTGTTGACTTTTTTTTTTTTTTTTCTGCAAAAGAATATTTAAGATTAAAAGCTGTAAGGTAGAAAAATATGTCCCTGTACAGAAGGAGGTAGGCTGAGACAGAAAACTTTTTGGAGCTTGGGAGGATAAGGTGGAAATCAGGGTCTGTCTCTCTGAAGCACCGTGTCCCTGTCCCTCCCCCAGAGGCAGACATCAGCTCCTCCCATGCAGCACCCCCAGGTCCTTCCTGGGCTGTCCCAGAGCAGCCAGCCCAGCTCCTGCACGTGTCTGGGGTAGCTCTCATTTGTCTCCAGGGGAAGCAAAGCACAGCTCACTGAGCTTGGCCCCATTCGATAGTGGGCAAGACTGGAGTTTGGGACTCAGGTCCCAGCTGACCCCAAAAGGTTATGTTCATACAAAACCAGCTTTGTTGGGAGGTGATTACAAACACTCCACTTGTGGCTGAGTGCATGTTTGAACCATTTTCAAGCTCCAATAAAAAAGGATAAAATGAAGTATTTGATAACAGTTGTTACCTACATGACTGTGACATAACTGCTTTTTTTTATGAACCCCTTTTCTTCTCCCCTCATCTCTTTGAATTGTTCACCGTAGATGATATAACAGCAGTTGAACAAACATTATTAGATAAGGATATAAGAGCTTCAGGAACATAAGAACAATGAACTGATTACACTACTAAATGCGTTGCACTCCGGGTTCTGACTGCCTTTGTGTCTACAAGGAAATTGCAAATGTGTTGCTGTTCATCCTTAAAATATTGCTTTTGTAACAGAATGCAATTGTATGAACTAATATTAGTAAAAGCTTAATTAATCTTCAGTTTTGGGACTAATTGATGTAATCCAGTTGCACAATTCACTCATAGCACTGGCTTGCTGGCAACCTTGGTGGCTTCAGCCAAATCTAAACTTTTTCAAGCTTAATTCTAATGGAATTTCTTTTTAAATTTTTCTTTTTTTTGGTGGAAGTCTGTGTTCATAATATCCCAGCCCTTCATAATGTCAAGACACAACACCTTTAAGTTCTTAATGAATTCATAAATGTTGTTATTTTCTAGAGAAATTCGACAGAATTGTTGAATATGCAAATTTTATATACTTCTGTAATTCTGAGTTAGAAAGGATAATTCGCTATAGCTGATAAAGTGTTCTTAGTTTATGCTACACATATGAAAACAATTGCTGAGAAAGTTAGCTAATCATACTAAAAAAATGTTTTGATCCAAAATGTCAAAACATGTCTAGAACGGATAAAATGTCCAATCACTTGCTTAACAATTACAAGAATTTGACAGTAGCAGAATTTAAATCCCAATGTACATTATCAGATAATATATATGTGAACATTGTATTACAGTATTTATTTGCAGTTTTCTTAAGATTATCTTGTATTGCAGAGCCAAGTAATTTTGAATTATGAGTTCATTGGGCATACTTGAGCTGACATTGTCACATGTGAGCAAGAGGCTGAGACATGATTAACAGAGAAAGAGAAGAGTGTGTATTAAAGAGTGTGAAGGAAGGTAGCTCTCATTCCACCAAGTTTGGCACAGAGGAGGACCAAAACTTGGGCATTCTGAATAACACCAGACTTTTGGGGAGAGTGAAATGGAATTTACACTTTGTGGCTGAGACCCATCTTTCAAGTAAATGCTCCCTGCAGAGGGGATCAAATAACCCCTTGATGGAAAATGCAAATATAAACCTGATCATGAGCCACAGCTTTTCTTTACTCTCCTTCAGTACAAGAGGTCTCTTTTATGTGAAATTTGGATAGCTTGTGTGTTTGGGTAAACTAACCCTGTCAAGCTGTTTGTAAACAAATCCATTATTTCTTGTGCAGTTATTCTGCAGTCCAGCCCTTACAATCCATCTGGAAAACAAGGACAAGTTCCTGTCTGGAGAGGATGAAGTGAGAAGAATTTGTAGATAAAGATCAGAGGCATACATGAAATCAGGGTAATTGACAAAAACCCCCAAACTGGCGGAACATAAGGTGACTGTCAAAGCGTGGTGGAACATATTAGCAGTAATAAATAACCCAGAAATCTCACTTCATGGAAACAAACCAATGCAAACACTGAAGACAGCCAATGCTAAACACTAATTAGATATAACTGCATTTTCAAAATGATTTAATGGGTCAGAGAGCCATTCCCTGGCACTGCCCTAGTGGACACCTGGCAGAGGCAGTCAGCTCCCCCTTCAAGGTCCCCAGGCTTTGCAAAATGCCAGTGAGGAACCAGGGGCCAGATCAGGGGAACAAGAAGAAGCAAAACATCTTATGCATGGCAGACCTTGGAGAATCTGGGCCATGGAGCAATGCAGAAGTTGGGATTTCTCTAGGTTATTACAGAATAACAAGGTTTTTGCAGTAACATTTCTAAGCAACAGGTCACAGGCTATGTTAGGTTTGCTAAATATTTGCAAATATGAGTTATAGTCCTTGTCAATGCACTGAGCTAGTCATGTGGGATGGGAGTCTTGTGCTTCAAGCTGTACTTTGAAGCAGCTTGTACAAGTGGCTGATGTGATTGCTGACTCTGGCATTGTATGGTATAATTTAAAATAATTGATATTGGTTCTGGCTCTGCCTTTCCTTTCATGAGCAGTTTAAACTTTAAGAGCTTCAGTGTACTAGCATTTTGTTTCTTGCTTTACTTTTCTGCCTCCCTTCAAGCAAGTATCTAGCTGAGGGCAGGAGGCCAGGGCTGGCCTCTAGCGAAATGTCAAGATGTCTTATTCTTAGGCAGTCCCCTTTGCACAGTTGTCACACCAACACATGGTCTCTCCTAAATGGCTGCTCACCATCATTTGCATCAATAGCAGCTCCACTGGTCTCTAAATGGAGGAGCCTTGGGCAGCCCAGATCCTCTGCTCTCTCCTCCCATCTCCTCTGTGCCTGTGGTCTGTCTCCAGGCACTCACAGTGTTCACTATTCCACAGGGTCTTCTTCTGCCTGACCAAGAGGTCAGTGAGCTCAGAGGACTTTGGCCAGTCACTGCCCAGTGTCCTACACAGGCAGCCTGGTGTCATTGGCACAGCATGAGCCACAGGGAAATATAAAAAGGGGCTACCCTGACTTCTGCCCTCTCTTCATAGTTTGCTGCCACCTCCTGCCACCACAGAGACCTCACAACCACCCCTGTACAGCCATAGTCTGACAGGACAGCCTGTGACAGCCCATTCAACACCCTCAATTTTGGTGCTTTGTGGCTTGTCTCTCTCTGTATGGATGAGTAACATACTTAGAGCCTTATTTGGACAAAAGTACAGAATAAATAGTGATCAAATGGGCACCTTGCAGAGGACTGGTGGAACAAAAGTGACAGTGGTGGAGGGTCACAGGAAAGGGTTCTTCTCGTCTCTGAGTTTTGCCTTCATTTTGACAGAGGCGAGATCGATTTCGAAATGAAGGTTCAAAGCACCAAGACTTTAGAAGGACTGCTCGGAACAGATTATTTTCCTTTTGATGTTAGTAGATTAATTAAGCTGCTGAAATCTAAAGTGAAGGGTAAAGTCGAGCCTACCCTCAGCAGTAAGCATGGGCTGGCAAGTATGTAATGGGTACTTTTCTCTCACCTTTCAATTGCAACTTGTGCTTCCCGTTTATAGTGAGGATGAGAGGCTGTTCTTTCAGGAGATCCAGCAGGCACGTGCTGGTGCCAGAGCAGGGCACATCTCCCAGTGCTTTGCCAGGTAAAAGCCCATGGGCTCATCCTGCACCACTGGAGGTGTTTGGGAATGGCATCACCTGCTGGTGCAGCTCTCATTCCCCTCGCGTGGAGGAAAGTGGAGGGACAACCCATCGTGGAGGGACACAGGGGACATAAGGGGATGAGAAGTGCTGGTTTTCTCTCCTGTGGGTTCAAAAAGCCCTGACTTCCACCCACACATCCTCCCACCTCCAGGCACCTGAAGCAAATCCTGTAAGAATGGCAAGGTTGCAAGGGGCTGAATACGTGGGGCTTAGCTAATACCCTCAGGGATAATGATAACTGACGCATTCACAGAAAGAAATTCTTTAAAGTTCAGTGGTTGTAAAATGGATAATATATTAATGTTTCGGTATGTTTATTAAATACTTAACAATGTAATTTTTTTTGAAGACTATCCTAGCATTGCTATCTTTTTGCACGTGCTTACTTACCATTTTAAACAACTACAAAACAGTGACATGTGGTAGTGAAGATTTCCTAAGCATCCCAAAGCAATATATGTGTGTGATATATGACATCCTTCCATAAATCCTAAATTTACACAGTATGCTAATGCTTGATTCCATAATTTCTTTTAAAAATGATTATACCCTGCTGCTAAGAGCAAAGGCATACTAAAATCAGTTTTCTATGCTTTTCCAACAATGAAATGCAAGCCAGCACACCACATAACCAATACTTACCATATGTTAGAAGATAATCCAGTAGGCTTCAGACACTGACATGATTTGCTTAAGTAAAAATCCCGTTTTTAAGGCAGTAACAACAGCCTACCATTTTTATTATTCCTTTAGTGACCTACTACAGAAACACTAATATTGAATATAAATATTTTTGTTGTAAATCAGCCTAGTCTATTTTCATTGCCTTTAATGTGGGATGGCACTGGCTTAGATGCTAGGCTAGAGGAAAAAGAGCTGCCATTAAATCATTGGGTTGTTCGAAGAAATTCTCAAAACTAGTAAATATTCATCAGATCAAAAGAAACCTAAAGAGCAGCTTTAAGATTTCTCTGGTATATTGGAGATGAGATGAAACAGTTCAATTTGGTACTAAAATAATTAAATATAGTCTAGAAAAACAGCTACAAAATATTTTTGTAGAGCACTGGTGTCTCTTAAGTGCAGTTCATTGCTTTTCCGTTCTGTACCAAATGAGGCTTTATATTAAGCACATGCTTAAGTGTTTGCAAATTTGGGGACTAAGGAAAGAAAATGTGAAATGCAATTTTTATAGTGAAAGGAATGAATGCATCTGACAGATTAAGATTAAGGCTCTATGCACTAATGTGGCATCTTTCATTGTTACAGAATGATAAGAAAATAGAAAAATTGCATGTAGAAAGTAGAAGGTAGCAAATACATGAATTCCCTTTCTTTCAGACTCACCAGGGAAAACATACTTGATCTCAAGTACTGCTTAAAGGTAGAAAATAAAATTTTTCAAAGCTGAGATACTTCCAATTTCTCCCAAATCATTAGGACATCAGAGCTGAACCCTTTGCCCCACTGAAGTCAGTGATAGATGAAAATACAGATCTAAAAGAAATTTATAACTATTATCACTAGACCATTTCTCTCACATCATACTTTTAAATACTGTTATAATTTTAAGTTCATGCAATTACATGATCCTTAGTAAAATGTATTTGCACCTGTGAGGCAGTGCTTTATATTTCATTTTAATGCAAAAATTGTGTAATAAATCTCAGCTTGCTGGATCTATTAACAGCCCAGTTTCTCCAGCTAGATGTTTTTGAATTTCTGGTGCCCTTTTTCTCAGACCAGACTATTCCAGCTGGAGTAGTGGCTAGTTTTATTGAGTAATGGACTGAGCAAAACCAGTAGTTATGGGGATACAAGGAGTATTCCCAATGGGAGCATTTGGCAGTATGTAGAAATATTTGTAATAGGAGGATCTGGCATATTTCCAGCATCTGCAAAAAATGTAGACTCCTCCTTTACTCCCAAAATATGCAAAGGGTTTACAGCCGAGAACAGAGAAATGTGGGAACTCCACAACTTGACACATTGATCCGCTCCCAAATTGCCCACAACTGCCTACGTGCTCTGGAACACCCTCTGCAAACCCCAGCATTTGGAGTAAGTGTTCGTTAGTTCTTGTTCTAATTAATAGCAGAGTGAACTATTTTGCATATTATGTAGTTAGCTATTTATTGGGCCAGATCCTCAGCTGGGGTTAATCAGCATAACTATTGATCTTGACAGAACTTCCCCAATTATATCAGTTATAGTTCTGGATATTTGACTTTATGTCATTTTTCAATAATACAGTAGAAATTAAAAATGAATATTTATTATTTTGAATATTTATAGGTAAATTTAATTCAGAATTTTGATAAGTGCAATCAATTATGCACAGAAATTAATTTTGGACAAGGTTTTGTAGGAACAAAATAGGATTCATTCTTTTAGCTGCCGGGATCCTTTTTTGAAAACATATTCAAAATTACTGAGAGGATTCTAATGTGGCATAATCCCATTGAAATTAATAGCTCCAGTATACAACACTAGCCAACAATTTTTTTTTGACATTTGGAAAATATCACAGGTTATCTCAACCTTCTGTTCAGTCAAGGCTCACATGTTCATTTTGTTGTAACCTACTTTAGAGACAAATCAAGCATATCCTTTTCCTTAGTATTGAAAATTAGATTGCACTAATTGTTTATAACCTTGGGTTATAAATGTACACCCTGGGAAAAAAGGCCAACAGAGGACACAGAAAATTATATGACTGTCCAATGGTAGGAATATTACTTTTGAGAAAATACAAAGGTACAGTAATCTTAACAAAACTTATGACATGAAAACCTGAATGCCACTTTCAGATCATTCAAACATGTAATCCTTGTTGCAGTAAATCCTGCCCTGTAGAAATGCAGGCTGTGAGCACATTTTAAATTAATGAATGAACCCACACATATGATATACTAGAATATAGGAAGGATTTTAAAGCATACTTAGATTCCTAACTCACTTATTAAATCAAATAATCTAAATACCTTTAAAAAATGGCCATTTGCACTATTTACTGAAGGACTCATACAATTTCAGGCTAAACCTCACTTAGTTATGCAAAGATGTATGCTCTTCTGAAAGTGTTAGGGAATTTTAGGGCTTGAATAGTATTTTACAATAATTGTCATATTTCTTTTGCCAGTTCATTCTCTGAATGTAGGAAGAGCCTTGGGATGGTCAGGGTTATCTGTGAGGAGAGAGAGTTACTTCCACGTGCACTGGGCAAAATAGTGTGGCTGCTTGGAGGCCTCTGAAGTTGCACTATTTTGTGCCAGTGTTTTTGGTCATGTGCCACTTTCCAAACAGGTGAATGATTTACACCTTAATGAAAATGTGTCCCCCATAGTTACCTGTATTGTGCTGTCCCAGATGAGACTGATTAGTCACAAAGACTCTGAGGAACATTGCTAGCAAACTCCTACCCCTGAATTTTAGTTGCATGAGGACTTACTGTCCCAGCTGCTTTTAATGAGAGTTGCATGGCTAAAGCCTAGTTGGCTCTTTAAGATCCTTGTGCAGAACCAAGAATTATTCAAGAGAATTGGCTCAGAATGTTATAAATTAGAGTTGGTTAGTTAAATATTGTGTCTTTCCCTACCCATAAGCAAGATCTAGTACTCTGATATGAAAGCTATAAAATTGATATTAAAGTATCCTTTAAGAGCCAGTGGTCAAGAATGTATAACTATACCAATAAAATAAACTCAAATTGTAGGAGGTTTGATTAATCTTGCAGCATGATGTATATTAAATATATAATATAACACTTGCCTCTTATTTTCCTGCCTGTACCATGATATTTATACCTGTTTCAGAAACAGGTAAACTGAATTACCTAGTAGTAGCTATAAAACACATTTTATAAATACAGATTTCTCCTGGTATTTGTGGGCTGTGGTTCTGCAGTTCATTGCACGGTCAATTGCTGGAAAAGTTGTTCCTGGAGAATTTCAGTGGGCCTTTCTCTGTACAAAAATGGCAGCTCCTGAGGCTTACCAGACACATGGAATAGACTGTGCTTTGTACTAAGCTAGGTAGATGATAGTATCAGTATGGAAACACCTTGCAATCACCTATGTATATGAGGCTCCTTTTCTGCTTCTTGAGTCCTAACTGTTCTGTAGAGCAGTTGAAATGCATTCACTCAGAAGATCTTTAGTCATCAGTCCAACTGCAGAGTTCACTTATACTCACTTACTCTCTGGGAGAGAAGTTGTACCTAGAGCAACTCCTGAAGAGCAACAGGAGTATCTACAAGCAGAAGAAACTCCTCTTTGCAAAGACAGAGATTTCTTGAGCTTTAGCTCAAGGAAATTGTCTACCTGTACAGTGCTTTATTAGCAGACCTTCTTCAATTATATTTTTTGTATATTGGCAAAAGTGTATTTTGTCAGCACATCTTCTGCTGGTTCCCCAAGAAGGAAAACTACGCTGACAAAAGGACATTAATTGACAGAAGGAATGTTTGACCGTGTAATCTCACCAAAATTACAACTCCTGTCTGACACAGATACAGCAACTAAAAAGTCAACTTTGAGCTTCTACTGGAAGTAAGAAACATATCAAAACTTATCTTCCCTCCCAAGAACAAAGTGCATCTCTTGTGCAGTCTTTGTTGGCATTTGCACTTGACACTGCATATTTGCCATTTTAGAGCCAGAGAAAAGCGAAAGCCTGCAGCCCCAAAGCCACCCTTCAGAGAGCTCTTTCCTTGTGAAGGAAATTCATGGAGCTGCCATGAATCATCTTCCAGTTTGCACCCCCCAAAGCTCCATGAATGGTGCAAGAATGTGCAACTTTTCTATTTGAGGCATCTGTGGTGAAACTGATACAGATGTGTGTGCATCTTAAGCACAAAGTAATTTAATTTCTCCAACTTATATTGTGTTAATACACCCATGAAAAGGTGTCTGACCCTTCTAGGCTGGGGCTGATGCACAGCAGCCCTGGATCAGCTTAGTTTAACCAGTCCTTCTTCAATAACAAACTTTCTCATAGAAGCAAACAGCTTGCTCTCTTTCCTCCAGAAAACCTTGTCCTCTCACGTTTCTTTGCTTACCTGTCACTACATGAAAGATCCATCCTCACTGCAAGCTGTGACACAGCTTTCTCATTAAGCACCATAGACGACTGTGCAGCCACAGAAAGGCTCTCTGCTGTATTTCATACTTCTGTCACATGAGAAACTAAACTGCTAAGTATGGTAGCCACACTTCAGTTGGCATGCTTTGAACATGTGATTGCCATCATTTCGCATAAAGCCAGGCAATCAGCAGGAGTTCTAATCATTACTAGATAGTTTATTTTCACACTATTTTTCATATAGTACATTATTTTGGAATTCATATCGCTGAATGGGTTAGTAAAGATTAAATTAGACAATGTAATGATAATCAGGACATTGTGCTGACTGTAGAAGAAGTAATTTGATTCTCTGAGAATTTGACAAGGGGGAGGGAACAAGAACTAGAAGTTTTAAATATCTCCGAGATTTGAGGAGGATGGCATTAAACATTAAAAGAAGAAGACTTCACAAGGTATAACTAGCTGTGATGTAATTAATTGAAAAATAAAAGAAAGGTTTGAAAATTAAAATTGAAAACAGTGATATTGTTTTTTAATTTAAAAAGTAAATGTTACATTTGACACTTTTAATTACATATGAAAACAGTCTAGACTGATTTAAAGGTCTGCATAGAGGATAAAACTGAAGGTAGCAAAAAGTAAAAAAAAACCAAAACCAAAACAAATAGAATTAATAAAATAGAAGAGGAAAAAGCCCTAGAGAAGGAATTAATACACCTCTGTTTCGGCATTAGCGCTTTCAAGGAAGCTCTGGCTGCCTGTCAGAGCCCCACTGGAATCAATGGGTTACTGTATGGGTGTGGATATCAACCAGTTCTGTGCAGTTTGCAGGCTCTTGGCTAAGATGTGAAGCTATCATCACCTTAACCACTGTGCTTGTATGCTATATCACATTTCCCCATCTGGATTCTGTTTTTTTGTCTCTTAAACTAGCAGCCTCCTTGGAGAAGGGCTACCTCTTCTGAATATTTAGCACTTAGCACAATGAAACCTTGATCCCAACTGCAATTTAGAAGAGTAACAATTATTTTTAATGATATAGAGTGTAAAGATTTTCAAAACAAAGCTGAATTTGATCACCAAAAATGCTGGACTGGCCTAATAAAACTTGGGAGTTGTTTTAATAATCATGAACATTCATGGGTTCAGCAAATGTCTATAAGACTTACGTCAAATGCAAAAGTTAGAAAAACAGCTTGAAACTTTTGAAAATTCAGTGTTTGAAAATACATATGATAATTTTAAAATAATTACTCACTATGATCAACTGATCTCCTCTCCTTCAAGAAGGTTTTACCCCAGTTGTGGGGCAGAGATGCTGCTGTTTGAATTAGATCTCTTCTCATGGAAAGCTGACGGTGCAGATGGCCACTGTAAGCCCTCTGTGTGGGCTCCACATCCCACATGCCCCACCTCTCATCACTGGTGCTTATGGTGCCATGAGTGAACCTTTCAAAAAGCCAGAGATCACTTGCAACCATGCCACTTTTCCCAAAACTGCAAAGAGGGGTTAGTTTTGGGGTCTTGAATATTTGAGGTGACCAAGTTAATATTGATAGATCAAATTTAGGAACAGGCATCTTTTCAGCCCTCTCTGTCGGTACAAAACCACTCAAAAGCATCAGTAATTTTTAAAAAATTTGGCCTAAACTTACCACAGATACTGACAGAATGGGACATACGTACAGCTCATTGTATGAATTTAGATACCTCTGTAGAAATGCTGTGTTGACAATGGTGACATTTACAGCACCTTTATACCCCGGCCAATGCCACTGTTCTTTGACACTGAACATTCCCCATCAATGGACATCAGAGAACTGAGGTCCTTTTGGAAAATATGGAGATATTTAGTTCAGAGCCATAATGGATAAAAGAGAGAGCACTCTTGTGACTTTTAAATATGGAGCATTGAGCTTACATGAGTCCTGAAATTCACATTAATTTCACATTTATGACTACATATTATTCATTTGGAAGTCAACAAGAAATGGTCAACTGAATTAACAGGGAAAAAATAATTCTTATCACAAAACCATCTCTGCTGCTTTTATGGTTTTACTGAATCCATAAATTTAAGTTTAATAACCAGCAGTTCCTAAGAAAACAGGCATGGAAAGCCCATTCTGAATGATTAGAGACCCAGCATTCTCAGAGGCAAGCAGAGTGACCAGGCAGTAGCTCTGTCTAGGAGGTACAATTGTGACTTTCTCTGCCCAGCAGCCTTGCTGTTTTGACATGCAGCTGTACTAATACTGCCATCACCCTTCAGATCCCTGCAGCTGGAGAAAGACACAAGCTAGGTCTGCTTTGATTTAATACATTAATATCAGTTTTTAAGGTGCTTCATTCACATGGGCACAATACATAATGACTCAACAATGTAAAAATTATGAGATTATGATTTGTGTCATTCAAGACACAGCACACAGGTAATCCTAGAAAGCTGGAGACTGACAAAAAACATATGGGTAACTCTTAAAACTGTTCACTATTAACAAGAGAAACATGGTAAGCCACTGGGGAAACTTGGCTAAATTTACATTTTTGTAGAGTTGTTAAAGATGTGTATCTGGGCATATTGAAGCAAAATCTTACACACAGAGCTAGTATATTCACATACATTGGCTAAAATTTTCAAATACCTAGGATTAAAATTTAGTCCTGAACTGATATTAAGTTTCCTAATTATGCATGGCTGTGGACCCCGTACTCATAATTCTCTGCTGAAGTCAGAGCTTCCAGTTGGGCACTGCCTGTGAATAATCAAGCAATTTTATTTAGAAGCCTAAATTTGGATGTCATAGTTTAATCCTGTAGATAACTATCATGATGTTTGTTTTATTTGCATGTTTCTCAGTTTGAAATGTTAAGTATTCTAATTTATGTTGTGATAATATGGGTTTTACTTTTAAAAATTTGTTTTATTTGGAGAGATCAGTAGAAACAATGGGTGTAAAAAAGGTGATTTAAATCTCTGACCAAGCTGGGGTTTACTTACAGGGAGCTGTATTTTTTTTTTTCTGACTCAAATCACACGTGAAGTAGTACAAGTGGTGACCTACAGTACACCCTGTGTTTCAATTAGTCAAAGACTGATTTGTCTAATGGTAAATAACAGGAGCAAAATCTTAATGAGCCTACCTACAACTCTGCACATTGACTTCACAAGGGATTTTCATGGTTAAGGCTCAGGAGCCATGGGCCACAAAGGTCAAACCATATCTTGCTGCATATGGGAATCCAAAGCTTCTCTCTTTTTGTTTTGCTGGAGTTGATTCAAATTCACTGTGGTCCACATATGAAGAGCAGAACTAGACAATAGCTGAGTTGTGACAGGAAAGACAGTCAGCTCTGTGAGTGCTAACAGGCACGAGGCAGTGGGGCAGGCCAGTGCATCCATGTCACCAGCTCTGGGAGAAGGCTGGCCCCTGCTGAAAGTGCCCAGCCACTCGCTGCCTGCACAGCCACCAAACCACTGTCATCATTGCTGAGGGATCTTTCTCTGGGGGGGAGGCTGGAAAATGAAGCTGTTTATATGCTGAAAAAATAAATTCTTGAGACCAGGTTTATAGAAGGCTGTATTATTGCTCTATGAGACTGAACAAGAGAGTCAGGAAAAACGTGGGTGGTTCAGTCCTCCTGCAGCAACTGCAGAAGCCTTGTGTGCCTGGGGCTGGACTGCCTAAATCAACTGCTGTGTTGGGATGACAGAAAGGTAGTTTTTGCCCTATTCTTTCTTGCTAATACTCTTTTGCCATCGTGCAAACCCAGAGTGGGCATTGTGGAGCAGAAAGGGCGGGTCACAGCCGTGCGGGTGGCAGGGAGAGGCCATTTGTGGCCATTTGCATTTCTGGAGTCAGGGATACCAGTCTCTGCCCAGAACAAGCTCTGTTTTCTCTGAGGTTTACAGAGGATTTAAAGGGGTGCAAAGCAGGCATGATGATGGCTCCAAGTTGACACTATGAGTAGCAGACCTGACCCGTGCATCACAGAGGCACAGGCCAAGGCTTGTTCAAATGTTGGCGGAGCCCTGTGCCCCCAGCAGCCCATCATCCCCCTCCTCTGAGGTGTCTCAGCCAGGGTGAATATCTGTTAGAGTACCAAGGACACTATTGTGAGTATTTTTGGTGTGAGAGAGCTGATGGGACTGTTTTATTTGTGAAATTTCTGAATTCATGATGACAAACTAAAATCCTCCATTTTTGGCAAAACCAAATCAAACCCACATATTTTTCACATTGGATACAGGAAAAATTTTGTAAAATTTAGCTCCCCATTTAATTGTCTAACTCTCCATATTAAGATATCTTTTCTCCCATTATGCAAACATTCAGGTAGATTTATATTAGGTGCATTATAAAAAGTGGGGATAGGTAGTAAAGATTATATTGATGTACATAAGACAGAAGACAACAACACATGGAGAAAAAAGATATATGACTGGCTGGAAGCATTGCAAGCTAACACTTTGCTAACTTGCCACATGTGTACATCACATAAGCAGCTGTAAATATTTAATAGTGAAGGCTCACACATCTACAGTGCATTCGGTTTGGGGGAAGTGTGTGCAGCTGTTACAGATTTCAGTAGTATTTTCTTTTCCCCTTAGTGACACTGAAGCAAAAAAGTACCTATAACTGAAAGATTATATGTTAAAGACAGGCTATAATGAGGCATGACGTGGAAGTAAAAAATAAGTATTAGGAAGAGGAAAACTACTGCATTCTCTGAAAGTGCAGACAGGGACTTTAAATACAGATAAGCCTCTCCTTTCTCTCTCTCTCTGGAACTTCCTTTGTTTAAGTACTTGCTTTAAACGACTTTCCAAAATGGGCAACTAGCAAAAAATTTAATTTACACTATTATGAGGACAAAAATGATATTTTGTGTACCAAAACTTTCAAATGTGCTATGTCTGTGTTATTTATTTTTAAAATAATGATGGTTAAAGAACAAATGTTGTTACTTGTAATGCTTCCAGTATCCTCAGAGCTTGCTTACTATAGTCTTTTCATTTCCCATACAATCAGAATCTAGTTTAATTATATAAAAGCATCCTCCATAAAAAGTAGTGCAAAATGCTTTGCAGAGAGAGATAAAGAAAAGAAGGAATGTTTTACACAGATTGCCACAGTGACTCTCAATGAGATGAAAAACAATCTCTGAGGATAGACTACCATGAACATAAGAAAATCAGAAATAAAGAAGAAATAGCAGCAGAATTATTTTTGAAACATAGATTGAGTTTAGGAGCCACAGAAGAAGGAAAAAGGGAAGGGAAAAGAATGGAAAGGAAGTGAGTTGTGTAACAACAAAAAAAGGAAAGGAAATTGGAAAGTTTTCAGATGAGATTTAAGAACAAAGACATTTCCGGGAGAGGGAGATAAGGCAGCAGCACAAAAAAGGGGAAGAACATCCATGCGGTGTAGGAAATACAAAAGAGAAGAGTGGCTTATCTTGTGGTCAACCAAGCAAGGGTTTGGAAAACCTGGATACTGCTGTCTTTGGACTTTCCTACTATAAAATGGAAAACAGGTTAGGTGATGAGGCACGAGGGTCTCAAGAGACTTCTGAGAGAAAAGCCTTGAAGGGGCTATGGAGCAGTTGCATAAAAGTAAGATATGGCCTGTTGATCTTCCCTGGTGAGATACAAATGTTCAAATGTTCTTTGTAGTTGATAGGCAAATTATTTTGTAGCAAATTCCAAGGAGTAGGAAGGAGCTGTGACTAAGCCAACATAGAACAGAGGGGAGAACAAGCAGAGCTGTGATATTCAGAGTAGATATAGTGATAAAAAAATATAGAATTAAGAATAAGAAGGCCTAGGGGGAGAATAGGGAACAATTGATTTTAATGAAGATGAAAATCTCCTCCAAGGGAGCTGGATAGATAACTTTTGTTGTAACTGGAGGAAAAGCATACCAGAAACACTGAGCCAAATATAGCCTTATGTTATGCCAGCTTTTGCCATCTTTCTCCACTATATGTATTCCAAAAATAAATGAAATCCTCCCACAGAGAAGCTTTGAGAATGAGGAGCCCTGCAGGTTGGCCAGTGCTGGTTGAAGGCAGAAGGGTGAAGATGGGAAGGGACCCATCTGAGAGAGGCAGAAGTTTTGTTCCTCCTGTCAGGAGGAGCAAATGATGAGGAGCAAATGTGGAGCAATGATTTGCTCTTTTGCAATTTCCCCTGGAGGCTACTTTCTCCTCCTCCTCTCTCGAGTGCTCAGGAAGGCTTTCCTGCCCCACCTGCCAGTGCCTGCCTTGGCTATATTGACATGTGATTCATGTTTGTGATTACTAAATAGTGATGTAATCTGTGCCATGTATTTAGTAAGATGAATGAACCAAAGGAAATGGTTTTCTGCCACAAGATCTAAGAATGTGCTGGGGAGATACTGAAACTTCCAAGCAGAGCAGCTAGAGCAGAAGAGCTAAAGCAGGGCTGTTTGTCTCAAGAAATAAACATCACCAAGCATTCACAGAAGTGAAGACTCTCTTGAAGCCACTCTTTAAGCTATACTTCTACAGTACCCATTTGGAATAAATTTTAGTTTGTTGCCCAAAAGCTACATAGTACCATAAAGCCTGCTGTACTCAGATAACATAATTCACAAGCACGGTAGATCTTTCTGGGGACTTCCCAAACTAGCTGCTCTGTACTTTGTGAACTTTTACACACACCTTACTTCTCTTAAAATGATTCTTTTATCTTCTACTTTACATCTTACTGTAACTGGAAACTTGAAGGGGATCACATTTAATAGTGGAGTCCATCAAATGTAGAGATGAGAGAAGGAGAAATGGGGCAGTTATCTCTGTGCCACTGTTCCACCCACACTCTTTGAATAAGTCTGCACAAGGATACTTGAATGAAAGCCTAAGTAAATTCTGGCTGATAACTGCATGGAACAAATGTGGAACAAAGAAGCTATGCTCTACTCTTTATATGTTGGAAGAATGAACTTGTTGCTGCTTGATCAGTTCCTTGTCCTTCACTAGTACTTGAGTTCCTCTTTTTGCTGAGAGAGCATGCAACTTTGCAGTGCAGGGTTGTGCTATATTTCCTGACCTTTGACACTTTTTTCCCCCAAGAGATTTAAAGGAGTTAATATGGGAAGCAGTTTTTGTCTCACTTTGGCTTTTAAATAGCAGAGTCTATTTATTTCTCATTCAGCAAGCCTCAATTATTTGTTTGTAAAAAATCATTTGGTAACGGGTTTAATTCGTCCTTCATGTAACTACACTGGAAAACAATAATGTTACACAAGAGATGAATTTAACAAATATATAACTCTTGTAGGGACAAAAGGAATTCTTTCTGGAGCTGTGTGAAAGGTTTATTATACATGCCTGATTTAGTGTATTTCTATGAATCTGAACATTAGAGCCCATTTGCCTTTCTTCAAAAGTACTTAATCTGAAGCCAGGCCCAAATGTCAAACCATCACTTTTGTTTTTTAAGAAAAAGTGATTTGATTGTGCTTGTGCTGAGGCTATATAATGCTTGCTTGCTCCTGGCAAGTGCTCCATTCAGTATTTGCAATGTAACACAAAGCTGGGCAAATCCATTCAGCAAGAGGAGAACTCATGTCAAGCTGCCCAGCTCCAGGTTCCCAAGGGCTGGGAGAAGTGGTGGTGCTGGTGGGGAGATGGAGACCAGGCAGGGCTGTGTGGCCTCTGTGCCTGTTCTGATATTATGCTCTTTACCATAGTGTCTGCCAAGACAATCCATTGATGTGTTAAACAATGGCAATCACATCTCTAGCATGCTGCTCTTTCTCTCCTCTTCCCCAGGGCTGGAGCACACAGAGGCAAACATCTTACTTTTGGAAAGGTTTCTAATTTTTTCAGCTTTTGAATATGATACTGTGTACAGTGTAGTGTCTCCCTAAATTCATGTTGTGTCTGTAACTGAGCTTTGCAGTGAATGTGGTGAGTTTGATTTGTGTTCTGAGGAGGTACTGCAGTTACCTCTCCCTGGAGAGAGCAATAACCCATGACTCAGGACCCAGGATTCCTTATCCTGGCTGTGCTGCTGACCTGCTGCATGGACCTAGGCAAATCACTTGACCCAGATTCCCAAAGACAGATAAGCACCTAAGATCTTTAAATAGTGACGTCCAGGACAGATTTATCTGGAGTGCTAGATGCAACTTATAAGCAGTCCTACAATGGGGCTGCAACTGGGTAACTGGGCAGCTTCCTCTCCTACTTTTAAAGCTGTATCTGTTCTTCTTCTACATTCACAATTTCAACTCCATCCAGATGCTGAGATAATGCAGTTTGCAAAGAGCACCAACTGTCTACTGTATATATGGAAGACCATGGAAAAACTCATCTATGGTTGGTGGCCTGTAAGCCCTGCAGTGAGAGTTTTAAATTAGGTGCCCCACTGCCATGAGAACCTGGGGTTTGAAGGTGTGCCTGTATTCAGAGTATGTGTAAGAAGGAGATTTAGGGAACATGGAGGCAGAGAAGTGGGAGTTACCTGGCTCATTTGGTAGTTAGAAAACAGCCTGGGGTGGTGAAAATGCAAGTTCAAGTCTCTAATCCAAGCCAGGTATGCTAGGGATGATTTTGCCACAAATCCTAAAAAGTGTCTGAACCAGTAAACTACCAGAAACTCTGTGAAACACCTTTTTATTTTTTTTGGGAAGTGCAGGGTAGAAGGAAAATCAAGCATGGTAATGGAGTCATGGATGAGGTTTTTTTGCCTAGAGTCCAAGGAGGCACCAGGACAGAGTGAACATAGCCAAACCCCATCCTTTAGCCAGAGCATTCCAGGCTGGTGTTCCAGCAGGAACAATAAAAAGTGTCTGTAAGGAGAAGAAAGGCAGCATATAGTTAAAAGCTGTGATGGCTATTGTGTCTCTGAAGAACCACCTGTGTGTCCTCCTTGGTTTTTTTTTTTTTTTGTCTCACAAAGGCAAGGGACACTCTCCAGGGCATTATTTGCATGTGTGGAGGTGACCCTGCACACAGCAGAGCACGACCTTGAACCTTGCTGCCACAACAGCAGGCAACACTTCTGCCATTTGTATGGGAAGCTTCAGGAGAGGCAGGACCACGAGGATTCTTGGAAAATCACAGTAAGAAAGATACACAAAATAAGCATTCATGCCCTTCAGCTCTGGCCGTGTTCTGAGTAATGTGACAGAATTGTGAAGGGGCTCTGCTTCTCATGATCAAAGGGGTGAAAGAATTCAGAACTGCTCGATGGCCTGGAGAAGCCTGGTGCTGTGCAAGATGGAGTCCAGGTTAAAAAACCCAACATGTTTTATGAGTAGATCTGCAAGCAAAACAGCTGACTGCCTCTTTCAGCCAGGCTTTTATACGTGGTCGTAGGGTATCTGGGAATCCATGAATTCACACTGACATCTGCACACTGAGAATCATGATGCTGCAGGCCCTAAGTATATATTTAGACTGCATCTACAAACCTTGCAGAAAAACATTAAATCAGCAAAATGAAAAAAAAAAAACCAACCAAAAAATGAGACATAAAAATGAGCTGGCTACTCTAAAACACAGATACAGTAATTATTTCAGTCTTTTGCTTAGGGGTGTACCAACTGTTTACAATTTACTGTTTGGCAAGCTGGGTGTTCTCATTTCCCTCATGGTTCAGGAGTCAAAAACATATGCTACCTTTAGTAATGAACTCTTCCAAGATTTGAAACTATCCATATTCATGTCACAAGAAATGTTTACACAAGAGCAAAATGCTCCAACATCAAAATAAATCAGTAACATCTCAGAGTTTATATTTCCATATGCTTCTTTGGCATAATAAAGCAGGCGAAGGGCTGCTGTTGTAAAATGGAGTTTAATTAAAAACAAAAGAAAAAAAACTTTATCAGAAATCATGGGCATCCAAAAATCGTGCAGTATAATGCATAGATTGAACATATTCTAAAGATTTATCATCTATCAATAGAAACAAGAAAATGCAATATAATCATATTCTCTACACACCTTGCATATTTTCCATATTATGTGCATAAATTATACATTCATTTTCATAATTATGGTAACATTCTAGTTTTCACATAAACTGCTATTACTCCTGGGTACCAGTAAGTTTACATCTACCAAGGCTACACGCTAATTACATTTTCTTTTTATAATGTTATCTATTTATCAAGTTTAGTTTCTTAATGGAAATTAATAGACTAGGTCTCTGCAGTGAAAAAAATAATCAGAGGTAACATAGTGTTTTGGGTATATTTCAGCTTTCATGTTATTCAAGCTTAGAGGGCTTTGAATGCTTGATTGGTGATTATGGTGTATGAAACAAGTTATAAATCCAATGTCCAGGACGTGGTTGGGAAGGAGTTAATGATTTCCCTTTTGCTAGAGGAGGTCCACAGCTGCCTGAACTGAGTGCAGGGATTTTCAGGGTAGCCAGCTGTGGGGATTTAATTGATTCACCCACCAGTCTATAAAGGGGGGGTACCACAGGGTGACTCTAAATCCTGCTGTGATTAAGGGAGGAGGAGGTAGTTTAGGGTGGGTATTGTAGCTGTGAGAAGACCTAAGCAGGAATGACTAGATGGGTAAAGACTTGCTGTTATTTTCTTCTGAATGTTAAGGAAAGAAATGAGGATTCTTTTTTTGTTTGTTTGGTCTTTATTTTTTTACATGTGCTTGAGAAAAAGAGTGTTCCTTCTATTCTTTTAACTTTTAATGGAGCTCTGTAATACTCTTGCTTGGATCTAAAGTTAGGGCAGCAAGGAAGCTTGAACTGTAGGGACATCAGTGGATGGAAGCTGTGCCTCAGTCAGTGGCAGCAGATGAAGATGAGCGGATGGGTGTGGGCAGGAGTGAGGAATAATCCCAGTGTGTGGGATGCTGGATGAAATCTCTTTGTCTATATATATACAGGAGGGTGAGCTCTTAAGCAGTCTTGGCTTTCAGATCTGCACTGTACCTGTTTGCTGTTCAGCTGAGTGCTGTTCAGCTGAGTGCCTTGCTGTCCAGCTGAAAGCAAGGATTGCTTGCTTTCCCTGGACACTTGACTGCTTTTAACAACAGGGTTTAGCAAGGCCTAGCTTATCCCCTGCCTGGGTTTCCCTTCTTTTTCTCTCTCTCTGAATCAGAGTATTGGCAGAAATCTGCAACTTGTTCTACAGGGACAGCAGTGGTATTGTGACACCTTCTGCAAGAAGCAGCTTTGGCTCTATTTTGATTTGATCCTCAGTACATTTTTTTCCTTCCTCATCTGTAGTGAGAGAGGACGTTTCCTTCCTCACCTCCATCTGCCTTGAGGTTTCCTAGTTTTAAGCATGGTAATTTACTTGATGAAATAGGCTTTATTCAGGGTAAGAAATTCTACATAAGACATTAATACCTAGCAGCAACCTATTTTGAATATTACAATATGTTTAGTTATAGCATATTCTATTTCTAACCTACTTTAGAAATAGTTTCTATATTTCAAGCACTATTTACATCCACTTGCTCCTCCTCTGGCAGTAACTCTGCCATAGTTGAAATGTGAATCCAGAGAGAGGGCACCACAGGCTTCTTTCAGCAACATCTATCTAAATAGCAAGTCGTATCTGAAGAATAAAAATTAACATTTATATCTAGCACCTCATTCTAGCAATTATGCATTGCTTATATAGATAACAAGGGTCTCGGGGATGCTTTGCACAAGTCTAGAAAAGAGCCATGAGCCTCACGTAAGGCATTCAGAGGTTGCTGCAATGTGCCACACTTCCATGGCTTCCAGTTAACACATCCTTTAACATGGCAGGCATGCTCCCAAATCTTACTGGAGTGAAGGTCTGGATGTGTGTGCATCTTCCCTGTGCAGCACACACACTCCAAGACTTTTCTAAGTATTGGTGTATAAAAGTTGGCTTTCATTGGTATTTTGAAACCTTTCACAAGGGATTTTTGTAGAGTCCTGCTTCTATAGACACAATGTGTTGACTCAGGATATTGTCATGGTTGAAGTGTTCTCAGACCATTTTCCCCCTAAGATTTGAAAAGCTCACTTATCTTTTGCCCTCATTAAGGTCAGCTACTGCCTATGAAATACCTTATGTATTCAGAATGCTCAGTGAAGTGTTAATCATTGACACAGGAGATGTTCCAAGTGTTGTGAGTGCTGTATGTTAGCCAAAGCCTCATCAGCCCATGAAATCTGCTCCAGATCCTCTGGCTATAATTTATTGCTGGATTATTCTTTATTAATCCCTGATAGGGTGTTCTGCTGTTGTATGCAACAAGAAAGGAGACAGTACTTGTTCACTTAAGCTGCAAACAGTACGCTGAGAAGTGAAGTGGCTGTTGATGGCAGCCTATGTTTTTTTTTATTGGGCAAGATTTTCAAAAGGTCACTGACAGCACCTTACTGCACTGCAGCCTCTCAGGAATGTTTGAGGACACAGGGTAAGCAGAGACTCAGAACCTCGTTCACAGCTCTACAGCTTTCCCTCAAAGCCAAGGGATTGTTCACCTCCATTCAGTGTGTTTCTGAATGATCCCAGGAATAACTTAATATAAAATTGAGAGAGCATCAGTCAGCCTTAAACTGTAAAACCCGAATTGGATCTAATGTGTGTTAGATATCCAAATATCTTTCTGCAGTGTACATTTAAACCTCTTTTATAAGTTTTGAAAAGAAGTATTGTACAGAAATAATGGTTTAGATAAGCAGTCTTGTACATGTGAGATTATCTCTAAAATGACTTATATTCAGTTTGCCTCCTGCTATTAAAATCTCAATCACCCTTGGATCATAGCAGAGCCCAATGAAACATCACCCTCTTCCCTCTCTCTTTGTGTTAATGCTTTTCCAGGTCACAGCATTGCTCAGAAACATGAAGTGTGTCCTGAGCATTTTTTTCATAATGTTCAGAAATAATTTTGTAAGAGCAACTGCAGTAGTTCAGACGAGGGCTTGTCTAACATTACTGTTTTTGCAACAGTGGCCAAAATTGGTTGTCAAGGGAAGATTATACAGCATGCTCAAGGCAAATGTGTAAAATCTGTCCACTGAGTATTTTTCTGGCTTCTAACTATTCTGGCTCAGGGACTTTAAGACCACTGTGGCTTGTCTGTTTACTAACCCTCTCCAGCTCTCTTTTCAAGTACTTATTAAGCCTGCCCTTGAACCCAGTAAAGTTTTGTTTCTGCCACATCATTTGGCAAGGATTTACGTAATTTTGCTACATATGAATGAAGAACTGCTTGTTTGTTTTGAATTGGGATCAACTGGCTTCCTTTGGCCACCATTACTGAAAAAAGGAAAGAGCAATTAATCTCTATCTCATGGTTGTTGTGGACCTTCATAATTTTTCCTCTAAGCTATCTCTTTTCTAGGATGAAAAGTCTTAGCTGACTGAGTCATCCCTTGTATAGAACCCATTCACCTTTATTGCTCTTCTCTGCATATTTTCCAGTTCTATGATATTTTTCCTGGTGGAGGTCTTGTAATAAGGAGAAAAAAGGAGAAGCGTGGATTTGTACAATGAAAGAATAGATTATTTTTGATTTCTGTTCCTTATGTGTGAATGTTTTCTGTTCCTTATAGTGTTATCAAATACCTGAGTGATATTTTCATGGTACTATCATAACCCCAAGACTTCCTCTCCAAGTGATACTGACTATCTTAAAACCAATGCTTTTTTAGACATAGAACAAGTACTGTTTTCCCCAACAAATATTATTTTATCTTAATTTGCATATTAGTAATGCAGGGCCCTCAGTTATTGGATTCCTTTTCCTGAAGTATTATCTTGATATTCATTCTCTGACTTCCATTTTCAGCATATTTTGTGAGTTCTGTAGTTTCCATGATTGTCTTAAACTGCATATCAAACCCAGTTTTCACAAACAGACAAAACCCCCAAATATCTTTCTGCAGTATACATTTAAACCTCTTTTATAAGTTTTGAAAGGAAGTATTGTATAGAAATAATTCAGTGGAAAAGACTAGTTGGTGCTCAGGAGCTGGAACGGATTTTCTGTGTAAAAGTGGCAGCATTTAAGAAAAAGCACCAGAGAAGGTTATGAAGAAGCATTAGGAAGAGAGGTGTGAGAAGAGCACAGCCAGCAGGAGGTTCACTATGGGAAAGGAGAGCTGACACAGGAAGGACTGGTAGAGTGGTGCCTTGAAGTAAAGATGAAATACTAGAATACGATACAAAAGGTGAAGGGGAAGCCATTGAAGGAACTTGAAAGGGAGTTTGTATGCTAAGAAATGGGGAAAGATGATGTAATACCTCTTGATTTCACCAGGAAGGAAACAGAGTCAGGATAATTTTTCAGGTATTTTGCTAGTGTTCCAAAGCACAGACAAGAGTATAAAAATGCAGCACACAAAAGTAGTGCCTCATTGTGTGGGGCCCTTAAGAGCTACTGTGACAATAACTGCTGCTGAAAGGTTTGATGCTTGGCTTTGGCTGTGGAAATCTGATGAGACCTGCAAAATGTCATCTGCTAGAAAACACAGATTTTAGAATGTCCTTCCAATAGGCTGGCCACTATTGGAGAGGGCAGAAAACATCTGACTGTTTTTGAGGGAGTAGCAGCGAGCTGTCATCTGTACTCCTCATGCTGAGGGTAGATCAGAACCAGGACTCATCTTCATCACTCACAAAAAGAGCCCCATGGAAGATGCTCTCTCTTCCTGTCTTTGCATTCCCCAGGACAGGCTTCCCTGACTTCAATCATCTTCTTTGTGATACTTGGCTCAAATCCTGTATACGTGGACATTGTCTTAGCACTCATCCTCATTTGATGATTCCTACTTATGCTTTTAGTTAGGAAATTTAAAGAGTATTTGAGATTCTCAGCTAGTGTACATTGATGTAGACCTGTAAGCTTGTCATCTTTATCATATCCGCTCCTTGGTTCCTCTATTAGAGGAAGTGGGAATGATGAAACCACCTGTAAAATGCTTTGATGAAAAATGCTTGGAAGAAGTGAGTATTTTATTATTTTGACAACTTTTTCCAGCGGATAATATCCATGAGCATTTCAGTATGTTTCACTTCACCTAATCAAAATGGGGAGAGATCTGGGGAATAAGGAAGGAAGAAGCAATTCATTACTAAATCTGGTCATTCCTCCTTAATAATGATATTCAAAGGACTGGACTTTTTGACAAAGTATAACTGGAGAAAAGACATGTTTTCACCAGATGCACAGAACATAAACCAAGGTATTGTTGAAGTATTTGTCAAGAGATAATTTGGGATACTAAACGTGCATTTAAGGTGCTTGCTTTTTGTTAGAGGATTTTTTTTTTCCCTCTCTGAGAGGAGAATAGAATACCTTTAGGGCTACCTAACTATTTTTAAAAGGATTTCAGACTATTAAGACTGTATTTGAATTATCAAGTTCATACTGCCCCAGGCCTAAGTGTTATATGAGGAGGTGGGGCAGGAATCATAGCAATATAATGTTTCATATTCACATTTTGATTAAATTTTGGAAGAAAATATTTTTGTTAGGGAATTGCTTAATTTTTTTTGGAAAGTACAAAAGCATTTTTTTTTTTTAACAGACAGTATTGTGTTAGAGCTCTCATATCTGAAATAGATTGATTTTATTGGTTATTCAGTACTCTGAAAATCAAAACACTGTATTCTGATCTTCTGTAATCTTACTTCTAGGAATGGAATAGAAATTACTAGAGCTTTACATTTAAAATAAAACATCAACAGATAAAGTGCATGAATAATTGTGAGTGTGGCAAAAAGCAAATCAAGCTGAGGGTTGAGAATATTTTATAAAATATTGAAAGCCTGCAACTCATGCATGCTGCATAACAGTGTGTGTAGTTAAGTTTCTGTACTGACTGGCACCTCAGACCAAAGTGTTTATATATCTGGCTGCCTTTAGAAAGCATATGAGGCATTAGGTCTTAACCTTATCACAGTTATTTTAATGATGATGTTTTTATGTTTAATTTAACTGTAAATCATGTTAGTGGAGTTTTGACTGCTGTGTCAGAGAGCTTAGAAACTGAGCTCAAGTTATTTCAAAAGCTCTGAATTTGTCTAGTCTGTGATGTTTAGTCAATGTGATCCACTCAAGTGTGGAGCTGTCAGAGAGGACACCAGCGGATGGTGCTTAATCTGCTCAGTTTGGAAGGGAAGGCGGACTCTGAGTATGAAGTTAAGTTTTTGATCTATCTTGGTTACTGTTAAATAGCCAATTTATGAATTTGTTAAGGGCATTAAGGGAGTCACAATGGCCTACAAAACACTGTGCCATGCCATAGTGCATTTTCTAGTCAGATATCCACGGAGTGTTTATTTTTGCTGTATGGGCAATGATTGTTTCAGTTTAGTTTATTCACTCTGGTGTCTCATACAGTGCTGGGCAAATACTTCAAAAACCACACTGGCAAATGTTGGTTCAGATGAATCCTGCACACCCATGTAAGCAATCATGAGGCTTTCTGTTTGCTTTCTTTTCCACAGGCATTCACACATTCAGTTTCTGTGTAGTCCAAGAAATATAAATTTAGAATGACTCTGTAGTTTTTGCTGGAGCATTTTTGTAGATGCAAAGTCACCCTCTGCCTTCCTGTCTCTGCTGATGTGCTCTTGATCACCTCCCTGTCCGATTTGCCACACAAATTAAAAATAAAAACCTTCCTGGGGAGCCCTGAAGAGTTTATGGTCAAGGCAATGACCAGATTGTGATGCATCTCTGGTAATGTTTTCTCTCAGCACTTTCTCACCATTCAAATCACACACTTAAAACAGGCAGATATTTTTTTGCCTCATAGACCATGAATATGCAAGTCTGTGCATGAGGCTAGGAAATAAGATCATTGGACATTGGTGGCATTGCTTGAGCAGGAAAAGCCTGTTTAAATGATTGTTTGGTAATGTGATTTTTGTGGGAAAGGTTGAGATTTAAATCAGTTTTCCTGGCATGCTATTCATACAATGTTCCAGGAGAAAGTGAAGCACAACCATCATGGTATCTTCAAGGAAAACAAGAAAAAAATATGTTCCCTATCTTTTTGTAAAAAATGTCTAAAAGGTCTTGCATCTAAGAATAAATGAGTCAAGAAATGTAATAAGCCGAGGTTTGGTTTTTTTCCCTTGATTGGTTGGTTTGCTTCCTTCACCCAACCTGCTCTGAGTCTTTTGAAAACTGCCAGCTCTGAACTCCAAGCTATGGCACAGCAAAACTCCACATAGCAGATTCAAATGGTGTTTTCATCAAATCTTAGTGCTTGTTGAAAATATTTTTTCTGAGCTTGGGCAAACAGTGTTTTCACCAGTGGAAGCCATTGGTTTATGGAGCCTACAGGGACCTCTACCTACAGCAAAACTTTTGCAAAGGCATACAAGGTTTATTAACCATCCAACCCACTATCACTAGTTGGAGATAACATTACACATGGGTGGATTCAGTGGTGGTGGACTGTGCATAAATACTGTGTCTGAAAAAAATCTTGCTTCTACCACACTTTGACATAAAAGGGTTTTTACCTGAAAGTAAATGAAATATTTGTTTTCATTTTGATTCATGAAAGCACTTGCAAGATTTTAAAATTACTCTGAAATTTCTGGAAGTTGTCCTCTTTCCTGGCCCTGTAACAGTCTTTATTTTTCATTCTTATTAGTTACATGATATTGTCTAGGGAAAAATTACACGTGATCTTAATCTCCACGCGTGTTTTTCCCAGGGAGAAACCAGCAGAACATTTACAGTAATTAACATATTTCTGTCTTCTCATTTTGTTAATGATATCTCTTTGAAGGCTGTGAAGTAATTACTGCCCACAGAGGTATGTACTCTGAAATAAATTAATGACCAGTGACCAATAATGATTACGGATGTAATCATCCATTGTGGAACACAGGTTAAAATAGGTACTAGGAACAGTGGTGGAAGCAAAAGTAAACTGCCCTGTTAAGTGCTGCTAAAATTATTTTAGCAATTGATCAGAAAAATTTAGAGTAACTTATTTTCTAATGATATGTTAATTTTCCTATTTTTTCAGTTTTTATTTCTAAAACATTTCCTAAACAGACTGATACAGTAACAAGTAAAAAACTAATTTTACACCAGCTATGAATTTTTGGTGAAACCTATTTTAGAGATATGATTTTATTGTTAAATGTTCTTATTTGATAGATGAATTTTCCAACCAGAATTAGAACTTAAATTTCATATAAACATGAGCTTGAAAATCTCAACCCCTAACTTCTTTTTTGGCAATTTCACTAGTTAAAAAATATTGCAGATGAAAAAAATCTCCTGTCTGTGCCTGTTCAATTTTGAACTGATATTTACATACAGAACAGAAAGGTTTAAAGGTGGAGAGTCTCCAACAGACTAATATGTTCTTGCCATTCAAAGAAAGCATAAAACACACCCCCAAAGTTTCTTAAAAATTAAAATTTAATAAAGCAAGCTCTTGCCTTTTGTTTAAGGCAGCAATTTATTTTTAAAATAGAGTTTTAAAAAATACAGTGGCAATTCTTTAACAACTTCACCGATTGAGAGCATGATTCTTTCTCAGCATAGTTTAGAAGCCTTGTTGAAATCCAATAATTTGGCTGTTTGCCAGTAAGGAATAGACATGTTAAACATCTTAAATGTTTGACCCTTTGGCCTTGCAAAGCACATTTTCACATTAGCAAACTTTAATATGCCCAGGGTGGTTTGGATTAACATCTGTAGTGTCCTTACCTGTTTTTAGGCATCTTGGGTTAAAGAAATACAGCTTTAGAAAATAAGCTCACCTGGAAGAGTTCTGTACTTTGCACCATACAGCAATAGGCAGTGTAAAAGTGGCCCTTTTCTTAAATCTTCAGTGTTCTCGTCTTTGAAACCATGAGTTTCGGAGGTATGTGTGAAAGAAGAGATGAATACCCATTGAATTTTGACCTGGGACCTTTATGTTCTTAAATTTACCCAAATCAATGGGTTTAGCTGCATTTGAGCACTAGTTAAGATACACTATCTCACAGTGGGTGAGATTCTGATTTTTCTTTCTAAGTTAATACCAGCATAAATAGAAAACATGCACTGCAAGTGAACAATATGGGAGAGGGGGACTCTATAAAATCCAAATGTGCGTATGAGCAGCCACAAGTCCATTATCTGAAGTGGTTATGTCATCTTACACCAGCAGAAAACTCAGCCCCTCTACGTTTGATTCCTAAATCTCACCTTACATCAGATGTTCAAAGGTTCAGATGAATAAGATATGTCTCTGTACAGTGTGTTTTAAATTAAAAGCTAGTGAAAAGCATGTCTCTCGATTTCTGGATGACAGTCTTGGAAAATGTGTTTCAACTGGCAGCTGCCCTCTTCCTCTTTGCCTCCACCCTCACCTAGAAACCAGCATCCAGCAATGGCAGAGCTGATACACTCCACAAAACCAGCAACCTCTCTTTGCTGCTTCTTGCCTGGTTTGTTCTGGGTGCTGAGAGGTGGCTTTGAAAGGGCAGCATGTACAGGACAGAAATATTTCTTGAGGGTATGGGAGGTTGTTCTCTCGTTTGAAGGAAACCGAGACTTCCAACTGATTTTAATTTTATTTTTAATGTTCATGGGAACCAGTCTTACATGCCTGACTGAATTCAGAGTTTGGATTTTTGGCAGGTTTTTATTTGAGCCCAGCTTGGCTGTTTTTCAAAATGTCCAGATTGCTCACATTAAATCTGAATAAGCACTACCCACTAGTTTAATCAGAGTCATCTGGTATACCTCTAATTAGTGTTAGTTAAAGTTGAAATTCTTAATAACACAAAATGCAGCATTCTTGGGATGTATTTTGTAAACTAAGTGTAAAAGCTGTAGGAGAGAAAATATCTTTTGCAATACTATTCAAAAATTGGAATACGTGAAGAATGATGACAATAAAAAATGGTAACAAAATAAGGCTAAGTTCCCAAAAACTACCATCTTTATCCATTTAGACATGCGTACATATATACAGTATTTTTGATACAAATGCATTTATGAACTGTAGTTGTTGTTCCTGCTAATACAATAACTGACTGTAACTGTATATTGTGCACAAATCAGTAAAACATGTACACATCTGGGAGTATTTCAGCAATTAAATAAGCATGTGACACTGTGTGGGTTTAGATGTAAATTGTTTCCTGGTCTTAACCCATTGCAATAAATGATATGTAAACAAAGTGTTATAAAAGTATCTTTCAGTTTGAATTCAATCTATGGTTTGCCTGAGCCAGGAACAGACCATTACTGTGTTACTGTAGGTTGTCAAAAATGAAGCTTGAAAATTATTATATTTGTGCAGCTATTGGCTCCTGAAGGACCAGGACCCCCTACAAATCTAATTTTTTGTATTATGATCTATATCTATGTGGCACTTGTTTATGTGGAATTCTTCCCTGAATTCTTGCCTTTGAAGATGTTTTAACTTTTATTATGTCAAGACATAATAAAATTTAAATTAAAACAGCAAGTCCCGCAGTTTGATTGTTTTATTAAAGTGTTCCCCAAATCAGTAATGCTAGATTTGACTTTGATTTTTCAGGTGTCTCTTCTAAATCATAAAGAACTGGTGAGCCACACTCATACTTTATAGATGAGCTACTGTTTTTACATTTGTAACATAACAATAGTGCAAAAAGCATCTGTTTTCTCAGATTTATGTCTTCAGATGCTCCAGTTTCTCAATCATGTTTCAATTGATAATTTGGACATAGAAATATGATTTGTATTTTTTTTTTTTTTGGAAAAATTTCAGTTTCACTGTTCAAAGATTCAATGGATCGTGATTACAGAGGGGTTTTTTTTGTTGTTGTTTTTTTTTTTTTCTTCCAAGGGCATCTGTTCTTAGCCACAGCTGAGGATGGGGCCCACTGAGCTGACTGGAAGGATCCACCTAGAATTTGTTGAATTAAGTCCTTGCACCTGGATATAATTGTCATGCTGCTGTGCTGGGGTTTTCTTAAGCTACTGGTAAAACAAATTAGCTCAATTTAAAGTGGCATCCAGTAGGGAAGCAACAACTCACCTCATATAATGTTTTTCAAATAATTATTTTTCTATTGCCAGTTTTGCTTCATGAGTATTTTCCTAAAGGTAGGATGAATTGTTAGATATTAAAAAAAAAAAAAAAGTTAAATGCAAGAAGCAAAAAAAGCTTTTTATTCTGTATATCTGCTGAGTTACATGTACTAGAGTGCTATGTGATTATTGATTTTTGTGACTGTCTCCTAGATAAATATGTGTATAAATAATATATAAATATACATTAAAAGGAAGGCAAGAGCAGATAAAATGCATTTAAAAATGCAGTATCACAACACCACCTTTACCCTTCCAAAACCTCCAAAGCAGTCTCTGCACACACACTTTGTGCACTTTTTGCCAGATTTAGCACTATAATGGTATAACTGCTTCTACATTTGGGAAAGATTCATGCAAGTTTGTTTTTTTGTTGAACAGTAGACAAAGGTAGCCGTTTATGTCTGACATGGGAATTTGTATAAATACCATGGGATCTCATTTCCTTATGTATTTTAGAGCTGTTTGAACTTGGCAACAAAATTCACAAGCTTCCTGGAAGGTCCACAAAGGTTCATCGCCTCAGTTGGACTTGCAGTGGCAGGACTTCACATGAATCCCTGGAATGTGTGCATCTGTGTTAGCTTCAGCTTTTCATAATACTCCCCAAATGTAGACCTGGGGGAAAACAATGAAAAATCACCTCTGCAGCTGAACATTTCAGGATGACTTCTGAAATGGAAGAAATAGTACATTTACTGGTGCCCTAAATATTGCTGTTATTTTATTGGTAGGTGATGTGCTAATTTCACACATTTTTCAATAAAGAGAGGGGTATGTTCACTGTGCATGGAGGGTGCTTTTGGGTGTGCATCTGGAATAAACCCAGCTTCAGCTGTGCCCAAAGATGCTGCTCTTTTGACCTGGTCATGTCACCATGGATACTAACTTAAATTGCTAAGATGCTTCTCATTTGGCTAAAAAAGAACATGGACTAAAGCAACTTCTTGTTTTTCAAATTTTAAAGTAAATTTAAGAATATAAAAGAAGTCTTGGTCATCTGCTTGGGTACTGTGGCAGAAATATAGATGTACATAGTATTATAAACCATCCTCTAAGCTACACTCTCTTTTAATATTGGGAAGATTCAAATGCACCAGGAATGTGAATTAGGAAAGCAGTTCTTTTCTAAAGAATGGCAAAATGTCCAGAGATCAAAAGTTAAATGTAGAAGCTGCTGCCAGTCCTTCAGCTGTGCTGTGAATCTCAGATTTTGGAGAGTGTATGTATACAGTGGCAGGGGCGAGCAGGGACATTTCTGTGGCTCTCAAGAGCAGTTTAACTCATGCAAGTATCAGCTCAGGGTGATCTGTGTGTGTCACCAGTTCTGTCACCTGCAGAGCTGCTGTGTGGCCCGGAGGCCAGTGGGGAAGTGCTAAATGCAGACTGTCCTGCATGAAGGCAACTTTCAAACAGCAGCTGATTCTGAACTCGAGACAGTTTAAGGGTGGGGTGCAGTTGGCTGTTTTTAAATTGCCTCTTTTATTAAAAAAATAATTTGTTTTTTAACTGCTGAGTCCGACTCTTGCTTGCAGTGCAGCCTGTTTTGTCCAACCCAGCAGTGTAACAGGCACTCTTCCATGGCATGGATTTGCCATTGGTGCTCCAGCTGAAGGCTCTGCACAGACCTGGGGTGCAGAAAATTCACAGAGCACAAGGGGCCAGCACATAGAATAACACTGAGTTATTACCCCTCTTCTGTGGAAGAGCAGGTCATGGGAGAGAGCTGCCATACCCTGACCCATTGTGCTGATGCACACCCAGAGCAAAGTTTTTCTTCCAACTGACATAGCCCTGAATCAATGCATGCAAGCAGGAAAGCAAGTTGCTTTCATATAATATTCCTTTTTATAAGTTCATTTTTCATGAGCTTCAGGGGAAAGAAAAAAACCTTCAGTCTTCCCTCAGAGAAGAGGTTGTAAAAGCTGTGGCTGGTGTAAAGGTTGCCTCGAATTCTTTCTGTGCTCCCTCTCCTGTCCTGGCTTCCAGGGAGGAGAGAGTAAAAAAAAATCAGTAGCAAACTGAGTTTACTATTTTTTTTCTTATATGATGATAATCCTAGGACTACACTTAGAGAGAAACTTCCAGTGGGAAATTAAGCTAAACTGAAAAGCATAACAAAATCCAAATGATCTAAACTGCAAGAATTCCTCCATGTTTTGTTCTTTAACGCTTATTAATAGAGACAATACCAAACCCTTTTTGTTATGGCATGGATTTTTGTCTAGCAAACTCCATGTCATATCTTCTAATTTAATTATTGAACTCACAATGTGGATAAATGTACAGACATGACTAATAGAATTCTCTTGCAATTTCATTACAGAATAATAGATGTGGTTCTTAAAAATGGTTTTTTTTCCTTCTGTTACAGAATGTTTGTAATATAAATGAACTCTCACATCCTGTCTTCTTTTTCTCTTTACCCTCTTTTAATTTCTTTTTAGATTTGATTCATAGAAAAATGCAAGTGATGGGTGCTACTGATTTGGGTCATCTGCGCGCAATTCAAAAGAAAAAGGTGATTTTTTTTTTTTAAATTGCCTGTCAAGTAATTGGGAGAGGTGTAGAAATAAGTGGATTTATGCATAAACAAGAAAACTTCAGGTAAAAGAATGGACCTCTTTTATCATTGTAGAAAGAATCCATCTTCAATAATTAACAGTCAGACTATCCCCACACTGCTTCCTCATGACATCTGAGAACTGCTGCACTTCTTGAACCAATAGCTGTTATACAGCAACCAGCATCAATCCTGAATGAAAAAATTGTCCCAACTGCTGGTGAATGGCACTCAGTGGGTTTCCCATTGAACTATGCTGCGAAACAATGATGCACATTGGTAAATCACTGTGTGTGCCTTTCAGTTCTTATGCATATCCCATACTGGACAGCTTCCATTCACTCTGGCACCCACTGCAAACAAATGTAAGTATGCATCAGAGATGAAAGTGAAAATGCATATGTTAAATCCCAAATGGAAGCAGAAGAGTGTAATATATACATAGTTGCTTAGCAACAAACATGTTTTGGCCACAGGAATGGTGACATCAGTCAGAGGAGCGAGAGGGAAGCTGCTCTGCCCTCCTTGTCTCTCTCCCTAGAAGCTTCAGAAAGGTCTTTTCTTATTTCTTTCAGAGCAGAAGGGTGAGGGCTATTGTAGGCATTTGTTTATGCTATTAATGCCACAGGCTGTAGGACAATCAGACTGGGAGCAGGGAAATCTGTTTTCCCTCTGGATGTCTGCTGCAGTGGCACAGGCCCTCCTGTGCAGGCAGGTGCTTCCACCCTCGCTGCACGGCTCGTGCAGAGCCCCTCTCGACCAAAACACTCCAAGAGGAGAAATGAGATCTGAAAATACAAACTGCTGCACATAAAATACATTTTTGGTATTGCTCACTCTGCCTTTGACCCTATCATGTCTTCCATGCTCCTGTCATAGGTCTCTATTGTGACCCATTCAAGCTCCTAGAAGCTTTT
Organism: Urocynchramus pylzowi; assembly: GCA_013397555.1. Taxonomy (NCBI): domain Eukaryota; kingdom Metazoa; phylum Chordata; class Aves; order Passeriformes; family Fringillidae; genus Urocynchramus; species Urocynchramus pylzowi. The sequence continues at coordinate 1,075,719 of VZRH01005942.1, read as the reverse complement.
ATTTTGCTGATATTTCATATTCATTGGGCTCTGAGTTTTTTCAGGAAAGCAAGAAATGTTGATTTCAGTAAATCACACACTGTCTATGGCTAGTAGACAGGTATTTATTAATTCCTCTCATTTCAGATGGTTTGAACATCTTTTGTCTCTTTTCACCCTTCCTGCACTGTCCTGCCCTCTGCAATGGGAGGCAAAGGAGGCAGCTGGTGAATCCTGGTTCCACCAACATGCACCCCTCCATGCAAGTGGCTCCTACAGACACAAGTGTAGCTCACACACACTGTGCCTCATGTTTTCAGCAGCCTGGGTGCTCCCCTGGCCCACCTTGCATGTATAGAGACATTGCATCTCAGGGATCAAGTCCATCTGCCACTTTGGATTGCTGCAGACACATCCCTGTGTACACTATTATTGAGTGCTTCCTTTTAATTTTAGGTAATTCATATGGATCCCCAGTGGGGGAAAGAACATATCAGGCATGCACTTTTCTTTGCAAACAAGGCTTTCTCAACCATGTGAGAGGTGTGTAGGAATGCAAGATATACTGAAAAACTCAAGTGAAATTAAAATAATAGATGAAAGCAGGCCTAAAGAACAATTATGGTAAAACAACATATTTATTTCCATTAATGGAGCTTCTATGTAGATAGTTTTGTTTGCTTTCATTTTCAGGGAATTCATAAAGCCCCTTTTTCACACAGTAGCACATATCAACTGATAAGGTATAACCAATAATATACCACTTACTGTCAGATAAGTTTTGGGATAGATGTGCATCATTCTGAAAATGTGGCAGAACTTGAGACAAGGTGTGGCAGTGCCTCTGACCAGAAAGGCAAATGAGGTCATTCTGGCAGGGTGGATCAAAACAGAAGGGAAAGACAAAAGACTGGAAAACAAGAAGAAGTCTGTCATTGATTCTTTCTGGAGAGCTAGAATATTTTCTTCTCTTGAAATGCCAAGAAAAAGCACCAAGAAGTATATAGTTGATGTCCTCAGCAAACAGTTGAGGTGAATTCTTGTCTTCATTTTCAGCCTGTGACTTTAGGCAGTTCTCCTCGTATGGCTTTCAGCCTCAGTGGCAGTCCTGAGTGATCCTACAGCAATTAAGTTAACAAATGGATCAGAAGTTCATGGCTGGCTCCTCATTTTCACCATAGGTGAAACTGAGCTCCCATATCTAAATTTTGTGAAGTTGGCAGCTTCAGCAATGAACTAAAATTGGTTGCCTGAACTTCCCCCCAAGAAATTCTCCTACCATGCTATGGTGCTTTCCCTTGCATGTAAACTCTTGTTTTTTAATTTGTGAAATGAATGACTATATAGCGGAAAGATAATTAAACTAGAAGCCAAAATAGATGTTTCAGAGGCCTGTTAGATTGCTGGTATTTAAAATGTGAATAATAAAAATTTTCAATGGTAATTGTTGTCACTGAGTAACACGAGATTTTACAATTCACATTAATTACTGAACTCTAATTTATTTTCCAATGTATACATTTTAGTTTATATCTCTGTGACCCTACTCTTTAAATGTAGGCTCAATCAGTTGTCAAGAGTTGGCTTTTTTAGAACTATAATTTGTAATCTTCCTAATGGAAAAATAGGACATTTTCCTATTCCTATTTTCTTATAGTTAACCACCTAGATGGGCAGGTAGTTTCCTTTTTAAAAAGATACATCTCCTTGTTAAGGAAAGATTATGACTCTACCCATGCTTTTAGTAGTTGTGTTGTGAAGCTCTAATCAAGTGTCTGTAAAACATATTGAAAGTTCTTAACAAGTTCACATCTCTAAGAGTAAAGTTTGAGTTTGAAGAGTAATAGTGAGAGAAGAGATGGGATGGAACCATGCAAGTTCAGAGTATGAGTCACTTTTCATGAATTAATGACACTCATGTCACTTGGAGTCATGGGGATTTCCTTAGCAGCTCTACTGGTCCAGTGACATGATTGGGGAACTTGGCTTTAAGCAAGACTTCTGAGACTGTTTCACTGTGCACACAGGCCTCATCAAGAATTATTAAATGTCTTATAGGAAAAATTGCAAATACCTCAAACCCCGTTTAACCTCTCCCTCTCTTGACGACTCTTGACAAATTCATAAAAAGAGCTAAGAAAACACAGTTTTGATGAAACCTTCCAAAGGATGAGTATTTTCCCAGTTGGAAAAATATATTTGGAGATCAGTTATCAATGAGACACTGTTCAAATGGAAATCTGTACCAAGCAGGATCCTGTGCTGTGATCTCTGCTCACTGATTAGTGTCAATAGAGTCCTGGGTGCAAAAACCAATTGTAATCATTACAACCACAAAGAGCAGCAGCCTGGGAAAACTGCAGGTATGTTGGATAGTGGAACTAGAAATCAGATTGGAGAAGTGATTAGAAAAAATGTTATTCATTGTGGAGAGAAAATAAAAGGTACTTACTGTATATACAGAGGAAAAGTTGGCTGCAGAACGGAGTTGATTCTAAAGAAAACATTAGAGAAGCTTTGAGGGGTTCAACCTGCATTTAAGTCTTCAATGATACAATGTTGAGAAAAAGAAAAATGTACTACTGAGAATTTTTTAAAATTAATGTAACCTAGAAGACAGGTGTATACGTCCTTCTACCTTCCTCAGCACGGGAAAGCTTTGGGCATTACTTTCCAAAGAGGATGTGAAGGAAAGGAGAGGTTGCTGAACCAACTGGTCAGAACCAGAGAAATTGGAAAGATGGGGGCTGTTTACGGTGTACAGAAGGGAGCTTAAAGATCTGCAAATACCTAAATAAGGTGCTGAAGAGAGGAAAGAAGTTAATTAACAGTTTTTCCCCTGAATTGATAAGAAAATATAAATTTAGATTACTCAAAGAAAAATTCAGGTTAGGCATTATAAAAGTCATAATCAAAGAACAGATCAGATAGCATTGGGAAATTGTGTGCATTTCCACTGCTGAAGGACTTTACAAAGTGGTTAAATAAACAGCTGTCAAAAATAGCACAGGTACAGTTGATTTTTGACCTCTTAAAATCTGCTTCAGCTCTGCTTTCTATTATTTTCTCCAAGTGGATTCTCCCTCTTGGATGTTTGTTGGTAAAGCCAGCAATCAAAATAATAATGTAGAAGCAGAGGCCTGTAAACACAGAGGATCTGGTATGGTTTCCAGTCATGCCATTCAGCCTCTGGTGGCAAGTGCCAAGATATGTGCTTTGGAAGGCTCCTAGGGCACATAGCTGCATGTCAGCCTATTTCAATTAGCGTGTTGAAATGGCGGATTACACATCTCTATAAAAATTAAATTGGTCTCATCCCTGAAATTATAAAAAGCCTGAGGATCCAATGGAAGAATGAAATCTTGAGCACCTCGATTTCAGGGGCCACTGGAATGAGTTGTGCCACTGTTTCCGTGGCACCCCGGTGCCGTTGCCTGTCCTCTCTGAATGTCCCCTCTCCCACAGTGTGGGGTCACAGAGACAGGCAAGCACGGGTGGAGAGCAGTCCCTAACAGATGGCTTTCTGCTTGGAGTATGTTAGCTGCTGAGATGTCAGGGAGCCCTGGGAGCCTTAGTTCTGCAGTTTTCTGAAGACAGGCTTGCTCTCTTAAGCGCCTGTGTTCAGACTATTTAAATGTGCAGTTTAGATGGATTTTGAGTGTTTAATTGTACAGCTGTCCTCTCTGCAATATCGAGCTTGTGGCACACTGTAACACACCATCCATTCACTATCATCCAGTGCCCCAGCTAGGAGCTCAGGTGAGCTCTGGTTTCCCTTGTGTGCTCAGTCTCTTGCCTCTTTGGAGTCTTCTCCTTCCACCCCATCTGTGTCTCATGCCATCAGCCAACACATTTTCCTCCCCCAAGCTCTCAGGGAGGTTTATCATGAGATCTATATGAGAGAGAAAAATTTATCAGATTTTCTTATCTTCATGCCACTTAAGGGGGCTGTCAGTGCCCCTGAAACTTTTGGTCACCACTTGTCCCTTCTACCTGTGCTGTAGGTGGGCAGCAGCCCTGGGCAGAGGCAGAGACTCAGCCTTTTGTGTATCCATTCCTGAGGCAGCCACGTCTTTCCTGGTGGCCCCTCTGTCCCTGCTGAGTCTGCAGTGGTGGGTGAGTGGGTCATGGCCAGGCTCTGAGAGCCACAGAACTCCTCACTGCTGTCCAGAGGGAGAATGACCTCTGACAGACCTTCCCACCCTGTGTTGGGTAGTGACTAATCCTGCAGGGAAAGCAAAGGCAGGGAAAAGATTGGGCAAAGTTCACACAGCTTCCCTGGGGAGGGAGCTTGGCCTTCCATGTGTGGAGCCATGCTCTGTACATGAATACAGTGACATTTCTATCTCTCTAATGTCTCCTCCTAAAACTGCTCCAGGATGTCTTGCTTGTCGGATGTGGGTGGATCTGGCATTGCATTTCTTGTGGACCAAGGCACAGAGTTCTTGGGAAATGGTCTCAGGAGTTGTTATTTCCATAACTCTCATTCTCCAGGGACTGGGGGACGTGGGGACAGGAAGAATTGTGAGACTAGCTATTATAAAAAAAAAAAAAAAAAAAAGCCCAAAAAACCTTTCTCTGATGCTGCATGAGCTCTAAAAGTACTGTCTTCTAGATGTCTGTAAAAGTCACTGAGTTTGTTGGCTCAGCTTTTAATTCTTTTCATGGTGAGAAAGACACTGAAAGGTGGGGGGACAACTCCACCAACTTCTACCAGCAGTCCTTAGGCCTGGCTCACCCCTCGCTCCCCCTGCCCCCTTGCCATCCCTCAGCCCCAGTGCCACTCCAGCCAGCACGGGCACTGCAAAGTGTTTTTTTCCCTGCAGTGCCAGGGAGGGCTGCCACACCACAGAGCTCTTCAGATGCAGCTCTAGGTGACAGGTGGGAATCCCAAAAGCTGCGTGTGCAGCCTGGATTCTCTCTGCTTACCCCTGTGCTGGGCTTTGATTGACAGACAGGAAACAAAAAGCAAACATATTTTAGGAGGTGCAAAGGAAGTGGTGGCAGCAGACCTAAGGTTCGGGGGCTTTTCTGGACTGCAGTTCAGTTTTCAAGAGAGGAGCAATGGTGGGATGGCAACAGATTGAATTGCCCCCCTGCCTGATATTTTTATTGCTTTTCTTTGCTTCTTTTCCACCAGGGATAAACATGGTGTGGGTGCTTCTGAAAGGAAAGGCTTGGAGGCCCATATTCTGGCCTCAAACAAAATAATTAGTATTTTTAAAAATTTCCTGATAAATGAAACTTCTGCATTACTTAAGACAACATTAATGTGCATGAAACAAAATTGATTTTAAATTGAACTGTTTTGAAATGAAAATGTTCTTTTTAGATAAAGTCAGAATAAAATGCTTTGAAACTTTTCTGCTTGGTTTGGTTCAGGAAGTGCAGTACAGCTGAAATAAACCTATTCTATTCCTTCAGGAGTTTTTAATTTTGAAAAACCCACTTTTTCTACCTGAAAAATACTGCCCCCCTCCAGTTAGAAGCCTAACAGCCCTGGTGGTTTGTGGTGGGAATTTTCTGAGGTGCATAAATAACTTGGGTAGTTATTTTACCCAGAACCAGATTTATCATATTTAATGTCTTAAATATTGGTGGAACAACTCGTATTAAATCCTATGTACTATAATTTTTTCCTGATCAATTCCATATTTATAGCATTAATCATTTCTCTGCAGTTAATTAAGAGAATTGATGGCTCTCAGGCTTCCTTAAGCTGATTCTTTAAATAAATATATCAAACAAGATCTCCATTACCCAAATCAGACTCGGTCACAATGGCTGTACAGGGGCCAAAGGGACAGGAGCACAGATCCAGAGAGCATCCACGGGGACTTGACAAACAAAAAAGTGATATTTCAAGCTTGTGTCTCAGTGGAATGGGGAAATAATAGCAACATAATCAAGGGAGTGTTTGTGTAGCCCTTATGGTTTAAAAACCTTTTGCCTCAGCCGCGCTAATACTCTGAAACAAGGATGCTGATTATATGACCAATTGTTTGGCATGTGTTCCTAAACTGGTTTATAATTACCAAATTAATCTCTCTGAGGTATTAAAAGCCTATTTGCACAATCTTTGTAAAACTAAAAGGGAAGCGAAGCACTTTACCTGTGTTGATACAGAGCCCTGCAAACAGCAACTATTTGTTTTTGTAGCTGTTGTGGCTCTGGGAACAAGTAAATATAAACAGCAGGAAACACAAATACAGAGGCAGTGCAATTGGAGGCTGTCAGGAAGCAGTATGGTGGCTTCAGGAGCTGAATTCGGCTTGAAATAAGCTTTGTCTCAGTATGCGTAAGAGGCTTTGGCACTGTATCAGACCTCTGGGGAAGCCACTCAGCAGGGTGGGGATTACTATAGTTTGTGCTTCCCAATTCACAGCAAACTTGCTTCTCTGTCATAGCCCTGCATTAACTCTCTCTGTCCCACCTCGGTGCTTTCTGTGGGGATTTGTTGGCCTTCCAGCCAGCAGCCTGACATCTGCGCGCGGCGCGGCGAGAGCAGCCCGGCGCGGGGCTGGGCGGCTGCAGGAGGCAGGCACAAAGATGGCTAATTCTGCCAGCCTGGATGATTCTCCTCCGCAATGCATGTGCCGTAGCTGCTCTGACAATGCCATCTAAAATGCAAATGAATTATGCCTGCGTGGAAGAGCTGGCAAGGAGGGTTGCGTAGACCTGCTTCTGGCATAAACTTCCTCCTAATGGGGATTTTTTCCCGCTCTCTCTCTCTCTGTGAACACATGGACTCCACTCTCTCTTTTGAGGTTTCACAAGGGTTAATTCTCTCTTAGCTGTGGGAATATTTTTCGTTAGGAGCAACTCGATGGTTATTCCTAACACATGACTATCAAAGAGTCAGATTAGCCGAGGGGGAGGGGAAAGACTCCTGAGTTTGCACTTCCTGTCTCTTAATAAAGCTGAGATTCCAGAAGTATTTAATATCATTGTGGTTTACATAGGAAATTGTCTGAACACTCTTAGTAAGTAACTGAATATATGGCTGCTTTATTGAATACCGTTTGTCCACGGTCGTTTTTCTTTCAGTTATGTTAGATATCTAGAAAATGTTGTAAAAGCGGGATCTTGTTACGGTGCACAGCTAAATGAGGAACTATAAAATACAGTTTTAAAAATTTAAATATTTAAAATGTATTGAGAAATGTGAGGTGCACCAGTACTAAAGAAACAACAGCAATTGTTTTATATGCACTGCTAAGGCAATAAAATGTGGATTCCTTATGTAGGTCCAAATGTAGCAGCTGGATTTGGCTTTATGAACCATGAAAAATAGTTCCCATCTGGAAGTTGATGTTGAATAAAGATGCAACAGTAAGGCTGCATCTTACATGTAACATTTATACGTTTCCAACTCAATACAGCACTAGTATTGGAGAGGAAAGAGTGAGGGAGAGGGAGATGGGAATATACAAATCACAACCCTCTGGCCAACGTTTCAATGTGCATTCTCTAATTTAGGTGCCTCAGGTTTTGGCTGCTGGGTTGGATTTTTTTGATTGTTGTTTGGTTGGTTGTGAGGGTTTTTTTTTTTTTGTTTTTTTTTTTTTTTTTTTTTTTTTTTTTTTTTTTTTTTTTTAGAATAACACTACCAATAGTCAACAGTGTACAAGTAAAAAAGGCTTCTGAATGTCTCACACCACATTCACTGCTTCAAAGATCATTGTCTCCATTTCCCTGTCAAATAAGTAAGAAAGTGATAATGTTACTATTCTCTGATATTCATCCCCCCAAGCTTCCCTACAGCATTCCCACCTATCAGATTGGCATTTAAAAGTACATTCATGGGGCCTGCAAATCAGGAATTCTGTTTCAAAGTGACTGGCCCCTTGCTCTTCACCTGCACCCTGCCATGAGCAATGTTTGCACCATGTAAATCCCTCATTTTCATATCCCAAACCCCCAATCATAAGATGCCCAGGAGATCCTACTTCCTCTCACATGGAAATATAAAGGTTGAGTTTAGAGACCTTTTTACAAAATCTGGCCCCAGAAAAAAACTCTATTAATTTTTAAAATTTTTTGTCAGATTTGTGATGCCCCAAACTTTTTAAAAATTCAAATTGAATACAAGCATAGTCCATGCTAAAACCTTACACTGCAAATTAGGTTGTAAATTCTTATTAATAACATAAGGCAACAAAAAGTCAATAAAGGAATGAAGTTGGAACATTTTATTGGCTCTTTTTTGCTTCCTCGAGCAAGAATTATTTCTAATGCAAGATGAAGTGTTAGGAGACGTGATGATCCCCTTTTTGCCTAGAAGATGTTGTGAGGTTTCTTTAACTGCAAGACTTTCATGGTGGCCCCAGTGCTGCAGTGCATCTGGCTGAAAAGATTTCCTGTATTTTTCTGAAAGGGTGCTGTTATTGTTCCTGCTGCTCTGGTTGTTTCCATGAGCCTTTAAAATGAAACCAGGTCCCACACCAATTTGTGAGGCAGACATTTTAAATGTTGGGAAATCTTTAAAATCAAAGTTGGATTTTGCAGGTATTCATTGTCACCAGACCATGGGGATCTTGAAATACCTTTAATCCACATTTACCTTTCATTTGAGATAACAACACACCCCCAATGCTTGCAAACTGTATTCCTTTAACATAGGAAATAAGAACCACATATGGTTAATATACTGACATGTGCAACACTCACTTGGTACATGTGGCCCACTGATGTGATCATAGGCTTTCCTCAAGTTAGCTCTTCAAATCAGAAGGTAATGTCACCCTTTCACCTCTGGATATCCTGAGCTCCCACACCTACACTACTCCTGCCTATTCTGATCCCCTGCTCAGTGTAGCACTAGAGCACTGGTATTGAGAGGAGAGAGAGAAAGAGGGAGGAGGTGATGGAAAAATATCAGAAGCCCAATAGCAACACTTTTATGTGTATTCTTTAATTTTGGAGTCTTGGGATTTGATTGCTTGTTTTGTTTTTGTTTTAGTTTTTTCTTTTTGTAGGATAACCCTACTACCAAAGTCACTGTACAAGTAAAAGGCCTTTGAATGTCTTCCACCAAATACCTTCCTCCAAAGGCCATTGCCTTCATCTCTGTGTCAGTTAGATGAGAAAGTCATGTCCCTATTTTGTGATATTAAACCCCTCAAGCATTCCTACAGCCTCTCCACCCATGCCTGGGGAAAGCTCTGGAGGTTTGTCCCAGGGAGGTGTGTGGCTGTGCAGGCACAAGGGAGGCCACAACCCCTTTGACAGAAGTTTTGCCACAGCCTGAATGTCTGCTGTAGCCTTTCTTGAAGACCTTTCTGGAGCTGATCTGAGTGATGTGTTTGTGTGCTAGTGTTTGACTCTAGCAGTCTATTTTCCATGCAGGGATCTTGGAGTTTCTGGCAGATACTCAGGCTGGAATCCAGACAGCTTGTCTGAGCACAGAGAAAACACTCTCCTTCACTCCTCAAAATATTAGGAAAAGACACTGTATTTGCTGCTCCTTGGATAAAAGCATCCCTAATGGTGAGTGTGGTCTTAAAATAGCATGATGGAGCTGCTTCAAAGGAGATTCACACTTGTAGTTTAATGTCTGAACAGCAGCCCAGCCGCTGAAGGGAAGGGGTCGTGGGCTGTGTCTGTCACCTGACACAAGAGCATGAGGGTGGCACTGGGTTGGGGCAGCTGAGCAGCAGAGGCAAAGGGCAGAGGGAAGGCAAATTTGGAACTGCAGAGTGGGAACAGGGAGGTCAGAGGAGCCAGTGAGGCTTGAGGAGGGAGGAGAGACCTGACAGCCTCCCTCACTCCATTGCCTCCATCGTGGGGCTGTCCCAGCTCTGCACTGCAGCCCCTGCCCGTGCTCTGTGCACTGTGGGCTGGGAGGATGAGGGCAACCTGACTGTGGGATGGAGGGGACATTTCTGCTCTGTCTGCCAGCCAGTGGGCTGCAAGTGTTCAGCTTCCCTTGGCCTGGCAGGAAGAGGAAGAGCACAGGGCTGCATCCACAGGAATGGGCTTTTTCAGGGTCAAGGATCCAGTTCCTCTCTCCTCTGCCCAAAGCAGAGCAGATGATAACCATTACCTACTTTGTCTACACCTTGAGCATGCTCTGGATTCAGTACAAAGACAATAAACATTCATTAATTTCCCTGTCCAGCCTCCATGAAAAGATTCCCAACACCTGGAGTAAGCCTATAATGTTGGCTATGGCATACCAGAGAGGTTGCTGCCCCTCTCCACTGTGTATATAGATTTATTGTTCAAGTTAGTTTTGTAATTAAAATGGCATTAAAGAAATTAAATATCTAGGCTTTCAAGTCACAGACCCATTTTTATCCTTAAACTTGCAGGGGAAACAAGATTTTTGAACGGAGGAGATTTCTATTCCCATTTGCAGAATCTCCAGACTTTTCATTGTTTAATTCACGTGCATGCAAATGTAGGGATTATGCAAGCCTTGGCAGGGCGTGCTCTGGAAGTTGTATCCACTGCTGAACAATTTAAGGAGCTAGGTTTCATGGAGTTTGGCAATCCCTTCCAAAAGTGCTGAATCTAGGCCAGGATTTAGGGTAGACTTGCACAGTGTTAGAAAGCACAGGTTGTGTGCAGTTAGCCTGGGAGCTGGAGAGCAGAGCTACAGTCCTGCTTCTGTCCAGTGGCCTTCATAAAGATTCCCATTTATATTCATTACTGCAACCAAGTCCTGCCTCTAATCTATCGCAGGGGACACTACAGATATATTATTTCTTTGTAGTCTCAAAATGCTCAGATGGTTTTTAACCTTATTAAATCTAAACCCCTTAAATGTGCTTCTGAAGCAAAAGTTTTAGCAATAAGCCTTCCAAAAAGTGCAAGATTTACAAAGCAGATTTATGGCTGTGTGGTAAGTTAAGTAACGTTTCTCTCAGCATATCATTTGCCAAAATTAGAGGAAATTCCCTACTTCAACTGAACGGGGAGCATTAGGAATGTGTATTGTGCTGGTAGATCAGGCTGTTAGTGCTCTAAGAAGCAAGACAACAACGTGTTAATCTACCTAGATGATGTTCTGATGGTTGTTGCATTTCAGGAAATAATAAAACTTTGAATTACAGAATGCTTCAAAGTCATCAGGATTTCACATTTACTGTATGAGAATAAAATTCATCATAACCTCCCAGAGTCTCTATCTCTGTTTTTTAATAGAACCAATAAAACAATTATTTTAAAAGGTTAAACCACAATCACATGTACTGTGGCTCCATGCAACTATGTGATTGTTTCTAAGTGTGCAGGTACTATCTTGGTGTTTACAAGTAAAGGATCAGGCAGAGTGTTTCAGAGCCTCTGTGGTGCATGGTGCAGCATCATGGCAGTTTACTTCACACACAAAAAAAAGGCACACAGGTGCAGAAGTTGGAGGTATTGATGAATCTGAAACTAAAAGACAGATCATCCTAGTCAGTTTAGGATTATTTTTCTAGTCAGAAATGATGTAAATAATTGTTGTATGAATGAGAACACTCAGTATTACTAAAATAATATGCTATTAGATTTTGCTATATTGTGTAATAACTAAGCAGACTTTTTGTCTACAGAAAGAGGAAACTGCATGGACTGAAGTTTGATTTCAGCATTTGGTAAACAGTATGATAATGCAGATGTTTGTTCATTTTTCATCTACATTTTGGGGCCACATGTTTTCAGTCAAGATTTGGAGACTTTTCTGAGTTACTGTTTTCTTCTAACTGTATTCTTTAAATTATGATTTTAGACAGAGCCAGCTGGAAACTGAGAGGGAACTGCCTAAGACTGTCTCTACACTCACAGTAGTTAATTTTATTGTAACAGTAAAAGCAAAATTTGATGAGACTATAGAATTAAAAGCCAATCAATGAAGGAAAAAATGGCCTTAGAAACACCAGTGTCAGCATCTCAGAGTCAGGAATTCCCCTTTCTGTATTCTAGGCAAAAAGAGTTCTAGAGTGGAGCCTTCTCCCAGCACCTGGCGTAGGATAGGACATGTATTCTGGCAATTTGGCTAAATATGCAACCTGAAAAATGAGCAAATCTACACTGTAAAAATCCTGTAGCCAGATGCAACAGGAAAGCAAATTTTTCTGTCTCTAGGCAGATTGGTACAAAATGCAGTTGAGGGATATCTTTTCCCTAGACAGAGAAAGCAAAATTTGGATGAGCGTTTACTCCATCTGCCTGTTTTGGACAATGGTGTTCAAGGTGACCAGGAAACACTTCAAAATAACATACAAGTGTTCCTCTGAAGGAATTTCTGTATGTTTTAAGTGTAATTAAGTTCCTAAATGGGTAGATACTGATTTTATATCAAGGAATATGTCCCCTAAGAATGTGATGCTACTGACAACAGGTCTCATCAGTATCTTCCATACACTAGTCACTGATAATTCCAGGGAGAAGGGATTTCCTTGAGTAACAGTGACTTATAATATGAATCCATTCAAAGTACATTATTGGTGTAGCTTTTATATTAAGTGGAAATGCAGTATGAACCAATTGTTCAAATGGATTTATAATATACATTTATATAAATGTGAAGTGATCCCAAAAATTAATTAACAGAAAGTTTGAGGTTAGGTTTGCATTTATTTGAGGTTCTTTTATGTATCTTTAAAGTACTAAGAGTTAAAATTTTCACTTTTGAAATTGTATTCTGAGCTATAAGCTTTTAACTTGGAAGTAGATCTATCTGGAGTAAAGTCTGTATCACTTGAGGGAGAATCTTGTTCTAAATATGTATTGCTTTCAAAGCAATAGATACCATCCTTGAAGTTTGGTTTGTTGATAACTTCTCAAATACTTTGAAGAAAGAAGTCTTGGGGTGCATTTGCAAACTTGGCACTTGGCAGAAGAGGAATTGTGAAGGCACACAATATTGTGATGTCAGGCTCTTGGTCTCGTTTCAGATGATATCCAAAATGCACGAGGGGTAAAACTGCAGACTGCCAGAGCGATTAATCAGTGGAAGCCAAGGACATGGATTCATGTGTGACTTGCAGAAAATCCATGGATGTATCCAGCTGCCTTCAAGCAGAAATAATCCCTAGGGGGAAAGGCAGGGTGCATGTCTTTACTGGTCACCCCCAGAGACAGCTTTAAGCTGGTCCCAGCTCCCCTCTGCTGGGGTCTGTGCTTCCTGGGAGAAGGCTGGTTGCACCTCAGGCAAGAAAACCCCCAAAGGCTCAGGCTTTGCTGTGGGGATTCCCTGCTGTGGAAGCCCTTCAGACACCAATATCTGTCTTCTTTCCTATATGGAAACTTAGGAAAGGGTTGAAATATATCTGTGGGAATTCTGCCAGATATTCATGTATCTACATTTTCTACTCACTCAAGGGGAGCAGTGGTAACCAATGTACTAAAAGTCTTCAAATGCTGACAAATACAATTTAGCTTTGAAGGCTGCCAGCAATTCTATGGTAGTAAATCCCATTTGCAATCAAAGGGTGAGTCATTAGCCTTGACATTTGAGAAATGGAGATTACTATGAATTTATGAAAAAGGTTCCCTAAAATGTTTCCTTAGCAACTGCTGCTGAGGAGCCTGGGGCATCTCTCAGGTCCCCAGGCTCAGGAAAGCCAGCAGCAGTGGAGCAGATGGTTTCCTATCCACTTGCTGTATGTAGTGCTAAGGGTTCACTATCCTTTTTGGCTCAAGTCTTGTCTAAGTGAGGAAAAAATGGTGTTTTCTTATGTTCAGTTATCTTTACTGAGCTGACTTAATGCTGCTGAAACTATTGCAATGGGCACAGCTTATATGACTCAGGGGCTTGAACTGTATCCCACACAGGGCTATGTGCAGCATGGCCAGTTCCAAACATGACCCCAAGGGAAGTGATATGACAGCTTGTTACCACCATAAAAAGCATACCATTTTATTTTAAAAGGATTTTGTTAAAAAAATAAATAAATTAGAGAAAGCTATTAGTTTTTCATTTGTCCTCTGTTTCTGAAATGCTCTTAAGTTCTCTACTCAATCTTTTTCTTATAGCCACGAGTTTTTCTTATAGGTCAAGAAGGCAGAGTAATGAAGACCTTTCATCTATAGGGAAACAGCAGAATATTTCTTGACTGCTGTAAAATCACAACCATCAACAATATTATGTTTTTCTTAACTTAGCCAGTAAATTTAGACTCAAGACATTTAGTTTGGTTAAGCCAGAGCAAAGTACTTTTCTCTTAGTTAAGTAGGATCCTCAGCTGGCTGCCACATCAACAAAAAATGACAGAGACCTCAAGGTGAGCAGTGGGAAGGTGGGAATAGGGGAGAAGGGACCACGGTATGTGGTGAGACCTGGGTGCTCCTTGGAAAGGCAAAGGGGATATTAGTTAGAGGTAGAAGGCACTGGGGTTGTACAGAAGGAGGAATCTCTTGGGTGTACGAGAGCAACAAATGTGCCTTGCCTCATTCAGGTAGGCTGTGAAACCAGAGATAAATCCCAAGTGAAGCTGGATGATTGCAAAGCCATGGAGCCTTATGGCATCTGGATAGACCAGTGCAGAAAGTTTCTTCTGGACCTAGGAAACAGGTCTTAGTGAAGAAATGTGCAGCACCTGATTAGCACATACTGTATTTTTTTTTTTTTATTAAATTAATTCCTTTAGTAAATTAAATTCTAATTTTCTGTTTCCAATGTGTATGTAGTCAATATTCTGTTTGCATGACTTCCTGTGGTGGTAACATCTCATGAGTTTAATGTATATGTGTTTTTTTTTTTTCTTCAGGGTTTTTCAGATCCAAGTGAGACCAATAAAAAACCTAACAGCTTCTAAGGAAAAGAAGAAAAGATACCACTGCTGGTGTAACGCACAATCCAAATATGAGGACAGTTCTTAGCAATTCTACTGCAGAATATTTTCAGGGAGTGGTTGCTCTTCATGACATTCGTAGAAAAATATTAAGAATATTAATTTTTTCCAATGGAAATAAATCCTTTCTTTTCTCCTCTGTGAAACAAGACACTCCCCATGTTTCTATTGCTCCTGTGCTGCACATCCACCGAGAATGGCCTGTCATTCTACAAACTCTCATGCATTTTACAGAGTCAACATTGCTATTCATCTCATGCAACCACAGCCGATCTTGGCTGCCAGGTGAAACACGATGTTGAAACAGAGAAACTGTCTCAAAGAAATAGAAGCTTTCAAAGCGTGAATGGCCCTGTGGATCAAAAAAGGCATTTTGAATTACACCTGGAAATGAAGCAGAGAGTGGCCAAGGCCCCGGAGCGCGGGGGCAAGGACGGGAAGGAGGAGCGGTGGCGGGGCCGGCGGTCCCACCCTCGCCCGCCGAGGCTCTCGCAGGTCGGCTCTGAGCACATCGGGTATGATTGGGAGCAGCTGCAAGCTGAGCCCAGTGCAGCGCTCCCAATACATTCCAGATGATGAATATGATGCAGGCTTACTGGAAGAAAAATATATTTCTGAAGAGAAAAACAATTACTTCTCGAAGCAAGACAATGAAGCTGAACCGAAGCTACGTGGGCATAAAATAGAACAGAACTTTTGGGCAATGGCTTTAGCTTCTAATAAATCACCCACCTGGAGATACTTTTGAAGAGTGAGCTTGGATGTATCAGACCCCAAGTATTTTCAGAGGTATATAAAGTTGAAAAATTAGGCATTTAAACCTTGATTTCTCCCCAAAGGGACAGATATTTTGTTGTGTCATAGCCTCCTATTTTCATGTTAGCAGAAAGGTGCCCTTGCCAGTCCAAACAACACGTGGGCTGTCTCATGGAAGTTATGTAAAAGAGGCTTGGAAACACCACTTGATACAGTGGGTTTCACTGGCTGAATCTTCAGAGGGGACTTGAACGAAATTTGCAAAAACATGTCAAAAGTTAAGTGGTGAAAATCAGCTTAAATGCCTAATTTTAATTTTGTTTGTGCTCTTTGTTGTTTCATTGTGGAGGGAGGGAAGAAGCTGTCTTTTTTCTCCCTGTCCTTTCATTTTGTTTGGGAGAAAATGGATGTTGGTGAAAAGAAGAGTGCTCTGGCAGGGACTGGAAAGAGGTTGTTTATTCTGTTTTGTTTTCTTTAGAAAGGGGCAACTCTTCTAAAACTGGTGATGATCCAGTTAAAGGGGGACTCCGGGTGGGGAAGAGAAAAGAAAACTAATAATCAGCCTCTAAATGACAAGTTTTCTCTTGAACAAAAGAGCAACAGGAGGCAGTGCAGGCAGGGGGTCAGTGCCCAGGGGTAACGTGAGCAAAACAATGGCTGGAGAATGTGTGTAGCTTTTGCCACTCCAGAAGCTGCTGCCCCAGTGCCTTCACTGAGGGACTGCAAGGATCAAACCTGATCCAATGCTGGGCAAGTGTGGTGCCACTTCTGGAGTCCTCCAAAGAGGAGGCAATGATTGACTATGGGTAATGCAAGCAAGAATTGAAGAATTGCAAGGGAATCCCCCCAGTTCTGAATGACAGGTGTGATTGAACAGCCCCAGCCTATAAGGCAGAACCCCTACCAGCAATGGGACTAAAGGTGGGGTTTAAAGTGACTTCAATTAAAGATGGAGACTGGTTGGCAGTGTCTGTGCTTCTCTTGCACTTGGTTAATTGCCTGTTGGGGAAAGCCAGTGGTGCTGGATAAACTGAAGCAAGAAGATTTTAAACTCTTATGAGCATTCACGCAGAAGTTCATTCTGGTTTAGACTAAATTGGTTTTAATTTCAATTCATGTAACTTCTGTGTGGACCAGGCCTATGGCTTGCCATTTTGCAGCAGTGGTGAATTTATAGCATATGTGCTGCAAATGGACTGTCATGCAAATTCTCCTGGTATTTGCTCCAAGTCCAGTTCCAGCTGTCGGTGGAGATGGAAGAGCAGAATAGACCACTCACATGGCCTCCCATGTAATGCAGATTGGATCTATTGTCAGTCAGATGGACTGGTGGTGTGGGAGCAGTGTGAAGCCAGTTCTTTCACTACATGGTGTGTAAAGCAATGAGGCAGACAAAAGCTGGATTTAAATTAGGGGACATTTCTGCCAAATTTCATTCTCTGAAGCAGAAAAATAAAACACTTAATGTGTCTGGCAATGTTTATTCTGTGCACAGGGTTTTAGCTGATCATAAAAGAAAAGCTACGTGTGAACATTATCTGGCAACTTCATCATATTCTGAGAAGATGAGAGAGTATGATTCCACCATGGTCTGAAAAAGTATTAGACTGAGAAAGTGGAAATGATTTGGCAAGAAAACAAGATGGCAAGAGAAAAAAAAAAAAAAATAGGTTCTTTTTGATTAGGTAGGAATTACCAGTTATAATCACAGCAAAATCGTATCTGCCACAAAGGCTCCATTTTGAAAGTCCTTGATGTCCTCAGTGTCCTCTCAATGGCCAGAGGCTTCCACTTTGCTTTCTTGCTGCTTATTCAAAGAAAGACAAGATCTGGATGTGCTGCTCAAGCAGTAACTGCATGTACATGAAAATAAAAGAATTCCTTGCCTGTGCACCATGGGTATCTGTGCTGATAAGGACGCAGTAACTCTCATTACGTGCATATTGGCCCTTTGAAGATTTGGCCCTGAATTCTACTGGTGAAGTATTTTCCATGACTTTTCCACTGTATCTTCTTAGAGGTTTGTGCTCCAATCATCCAATACCTTGACAGAAATAGAAGACAGTATTAAAAATAATCCAAAGAAATAATACTAGACCATTTTTAATTCCAAATGATTGAAAGAGCAAGTATCAGCTGATGTGAATGAAAACATAGTTGTGTAATCCAAGTCAGAAAAATTTCAAGAATAACAACTTTGTAACTGGATTTGGAAAAATAAACAATTATTTCCTTTTATTTTTGCATAATAAATATGGTGTGGGTAGCAAAAAATAACATTTTATGAACGCTATAACGTGTTTTTATTTCTACTGGTTCAAAATAGCATTTACTTCTTGAAATTAAATGGAATCTGATTGAGGTCTGTCCTTTCAGAGCCTGGTCTGGTACAAGGTAATGCATTGACTACCCTATTGATATTGTAATTTTACTATTATACATAGAAATTCTCATATTGCAAGTTGCTGGGGCCCTTGATATTTCACAAATTTGGGATCATTAAGAATGTTTTCCATGTCAGAGCTATACTAAGTGTGACTGTGTTGATGACATCCGCCATTCTACTTAAATTGAAAATTGCTGCTTACTAAAGAAGTTGGACCCTGAGCTTAAGTCCTTGGTGACTGATTTGATTAGTCCATTTGAGTGAGAATAGGGCAACACAGGGGCTATGTTAATGGAACTTAAACAATAGGCCATCACTAATCAGAGACCTCAAGGTTGAAGTGAGGTTAATTGTTATGCGGGTGGTATTTGAAAAGAAGTGTTGACTGGTGTAATGCACTATGGGACTGTAGCATTTGAACATACAGCCCTAAGGCCAGAGGTTTTGTTTAGTTTCCCAATGAAATTTAAAGCTACATTATGTACATCTCTAAACAACAGCCTATATGCTACTGCCTTTTGATACATCACAAGAGCAACAGCTAATTGATAACAGAAATGAGCCCCCCAGGCACAAAACTCAGATCCAAATCTGGTACTGGATTTTAATCCCTTTCTAAACTTGGTGAGGTGGGAATTGATTGAGTTTTGATTAAGCCCTTCATGAAATGCACATACAAGATTCAAATGGCTGCCCCGCCCCCAAAAGTTTAGAATATTCTAAATTCAGTTTCAGTTTAGTCCTAGAGTGCACATTTGGTGGAAACATATGAGCTGGCAACTACAATGTCAATGCAAAAACATTTTGGCATAATTGGAAAGAACTGTTATTGGTATTGCTGTGCAGACAGGGATTTTATATCTCAACATGAGTGGCACGAGTTCTAGCTAGATTTCCGAAGAAATGCAGCTTGTATGAAAATATTGGGATTTCATCCTTCCACAAACTGTGAACTGGTAGAGATGAAGTCCCAATCTTTGTGAAAATAACCTTAAAGGGCACAGAGATTCTTAGTGATCCCACTGAAAGGGAGGCTGCAGACTTGGCAGACATTACGTGTACTATAGACATTAAATTAGCCTGCAATTTACTGCAATAGAAACAGATCTTGTAAACTGGATTGATACGTGCTTAGGCTCCTTACAACTCCATTTCATGTGGTTCACAGGACTTATTTTTAATTAAATAGAGTTTGGACCTCTGGCTTGAATGGCTCCACTGCACATGTGATGTAAAATTTTCTGTAAGGAATGTATTAGCTGTGCACTGGAAGACTGGCTGATGGTGCAGCCCTCCTGGTTATGACTCCAGTACCACTTTGGTGCTGGCATATGGTTTTAGGCTTAGTTTCCTCCAAAGGAATCTGGTTTGCAACCTCAGACTAGTGGATGAAGCTGCTCTGGTGTGCTAGTGGATGAAGCTGCTCTGGTGTGCTAGTGGATGAAGCTGCTCTGGTGTGAATGCTTTCAAGGAAATTAATGAGATGAAAAAGAAAATCAACCAAACTGAGACAGGGTGCAGTGAGGGAAGGGGAACAGCTTCAAAATAGTTCAGCAATAAATACGACTATTCGTTTCTTACAAAACATGGAATATAATGACAAAGACAAGGGGGCAAGAGGTGGTATAGGTGGGAACAAGAGACTTCTTCCTTCTTTTGCTGTAAATCAACCAACCATTTTTTTTCAGAATGCAATTTTTTTTTAGGAAAACAAATTTTCCATTTTTGTGCATGTAAAGTGGCACTGGAGGAGGGGCAGGGAGAATGTGCCAGCACACATAAAAATCTAGTATGAGCATGGGAAATTAGGGACATTTTAACACAATCACATAAGGAATTTACAAGGTCCTAAGTCATGAATAAGTGCCTTATTCACAGGAAGCCAATATTTTGATGTATTCCCATGGCAGAAACAAAATGATGGGCAAGAAATGGACAGACACATAATACACACTCCAGTTGTCCTTTGCAGTCAGTGCCTTTCCCTAAAAAGAATCCTTTCTCTATTTTCATTTCTTCTATCTAAATAATCACTCTCTCCAAGCATACCCAACATTAGCAAAGTCTTTCCAGTGTGATCAGAGGAGTTACTGGGTGCTGTAGACAGAGCAGCTGGGGGCCTTACAAAAACCACTGATTCAAAGTATTTTAGCATAGTATCCCACACACCAAATAACTACTTAAATGAAAGTTTAATTGCAGCCCCTAGGGAAGGATGGAGGAAGGGTCAAACTGTTAGACACATGTGCTTTGTTCTTTGTAACAAAAGCCTTTGAGCGTAAGTAAATGAACTCTGAAAAATAAAACGAAATTGTGTTTTGATGTTTTGGATATCGACTATATGGGAGGAGAGCACACAAAAGGAAATGAGGAGCAAGTTTAAAAAAAGCAGTTTGTTATGTACTGCACCATTAACATTTGCTTTAAAAATCCTGGTAGTGTTCAAACTACCTGCTTATATTGTACTCTGGGCGAATTCAGAGCTCAGGGTTAATCTGGCAGGGATTTGTTTACTTGCCTGTGTATTACTGCATCTAATGCAATGCTTAAAAAAGTCATCTGTTTTGGGTAGTGTCTGAGGCTCCACACTTCCACAAGGACAGCACGTGCTTGGAGCTGTACAGATGCAGAAATAGGGTCCTATTCTCAAAGAGCTGAATGTTCACAAAAGGACCCAGCAGCCGACAGGTGGTTGCAGACTGGTTTTCTCAACAAGCATCCAGCCCAGCCAAGCGTGCCCTACTGAAGATTTGTCCCATTGAAGTCAGATGAGAGTATTTTCAAGTTCAAATGAGCTTGAAAATTGCAAGGGACATTTCTCACTGCGTGGAGGCACTTTTTTTTTCTGAAAAAAAGAGAGCAGAACTGTGCCTCCTGAAGACATGAAATCCTTCTCCCCTGCATAAGGCAGGTGGTATGAAGAATGGGGAGGAAATGCATTTAGCAGAACAGGTGGCTTGTTCTCATTGGGATTAAATCTTTCAGGTCTGCCTTTTGCTTTGGAAACTACCCTTGCCTTCCATTCACATGGCCTCAGGGTGAGTCTGTCTTCTGTTTCTCTGTGATGCTGTGAATTATCATTCTAAATATCATTAGTGTTCGAGTTTCTTCCACACTTTTCACTCTGCCCACAAGTCACAGAGCTGACTTTCACAGGGACATTCAGGAGAACTTAGACTGCTTTGGTTATCTGATCAAGTGCCACTAATTCAACAAATATGGAGATGCCAATTATATCTCTTTGGAATGTATTCTGAATTCTGGTCCCTCTATTTATGCAATTGCACTCCTTTGGCTTTAAAGATGTATACAAACAAGTCTTTTCCATGGCAACTGATGGAATAAATAGACTTGCTTTGGAATGTGGAGCTTTCTCAACTTTATAACATACAACAGCACCAATGCCAGAGCCTGAATTCAGAAATCTCCCTGTACATAAGATATTTTTATGGCTGCCCTCTGTAGGGCTCTCTTTTTTTAAGTGCAAAATTTGGGTTCTAAGTTTGTGTTCCAGCAGTTTTACCACTGTTCCCCTGGCAATGAGTGAGGTACAAACCATCTGCCATTGTTATGCACTGTGGGTGTTCTCACTCCAGCCGTGTCACTCCAGCCTTTAACCTCAATCAGTTTTCAAATGTGGGGATACCACAGGAAAGGTTCTTGCCAGGAAAGGTTCTTGGAGCTGTCATTCACTATCTAGATCCATCTCATTACACTGGGAACTCCAGCCTCAGCCAGAACTCCCATGGGATTCAGAGGGAGATCTGACAGTGCTGAATAACTGCATGGCTTGGCCCACATGTTGATGCTGAAAGGGTGACAAGAGAGGCATTACATTTAACATCCTCACATGAAAGAAGAATTCTGTGGTGTGTATGAGCCATGCTGAAAGTTGTGGTCCCCTTTCTTACTTTCGTTTGCAAAAAGCTTCAAAATAGAATAATTTAAATGTAACAGACATCAGAAGTTTATTTAAGGATTTATTTTAACTTGGGGATAATCAAAATTTTCAATAGTATTACATCTTTTTAAAAAACAACAGTAACTTTAGAGAGATCCCTCTGATTCACAGCTGAACTCTCAGTTTCCTCAGTGCACACTCACCAGAGCTTTGATTCATTGTCCAATGTCAGTAAAAGCTTTCAGATGTTTTAACTAACTAAATATAAAAATTCTTCTTTCAGATCTAGATACATTTTTTGAGGCTGGTTTTGGCTGAATCATCTTATTTTTACACCACAATCAACACAAGCCCAGTAATGAAATAATTTTTAGCTGCTGAACTGTACTTGTTACTTTCTTCTGTCTCATATGATTGTGTTTCCAGGTAGTACAAAACCCCTCACCGAGCAAGCCAAGTTTAAAAATCCCCCAAGGTTTTCAAATCAGCCTTCAAAGATACCATTTTAATCCCCAAATTGCAATCTAAAAATTAAACAAACTTTTCCCTGAGGTGAAGTAAGCTCACACTGGACAGCAGACATTGCTAAACATGCCAGTGTGCCTGCTATATGGCCAAAGTGTTTATTCAACAGAAGCTTGGACGACAGCCACCACATCAATGTCACAGCCTCTCAGCACATGCGAAGAAAATACATGTGATACATAGCAAATTAGGTGTCCTGCTCTAGAAGGAGTGGAATGGGATTGATTTGCCACTTTTAGCAATGCTCTTTTACTGTCAGCTTGGCTTTGAGAAAAGCATTAAAGATTCTTGTCACAGATGTTTCTTTCATAAACTGTTGTGGGAGAATGACATTCTGCAAAAATGGTTTACTACTCTGCTTTCTTCTCCTGGGAAAACAAAGTGCGCTAGTCAGCCCAGCCAAATGGGCTCAAGGAACGCTCTTCAGTTATACCACAATAGCATTAAGGATCATGACATTTACAGAGCTGATCTTAGAAGCTCTCTTGGCAAATGTACAGTGTAGAGGTATTTATCCAAAGTGTGTGTTATTGAGGTTTTTTTTTTTTTTTTTTTTTCCGTCTTGCATTAGTTCAGTGGGGTAAAACTGGCCGGTTGGGTGTTCAAAACAGGGAAGATAAAAAGGACTGGGCTTACACACTGTGTATTAAGTGAATGGTTCACACCACATTTGAGTAATTAATCACCTTTAAACAAAGCAAAAAAACCCCCCCCAAAAAAAAGGAAAGGGAAAAAAGAGGGAAATCTACTACAGTAGTTAACATATGAAGCCTCACTAGAATTTACTCAAAGTTACCGGATTGCATAAAATATAGCTGTGAGAGGAAATCACTTTTTAGATCACAGAGTAAGTCTTTGACCAAAGAAGCATAATTTTAATTGCTTATATCTAGCTGAGAGAGATGGGAGAAGGGAAAGACAACGAATCTATTATTTTTAGGTCATAAAGTTTACTTGAAAACATTTTGAGAATGCAAATTTTCTTACTAAAAGTCAAAAGGTTTTGTAGGAGTATTTGCTATGCTGTAAAAAAGAGTTGCTATAGCAACAGCAACATCATATAGAATCTATGACTTGTAAAGCACCTTCTGGAGGGAACAAGTTATCCACATGTCACATTAATTTTCATACTTTATATAAAGTTAAATAAGCAAAAAAATCCTATAATGTCCAGGTTTGTCTCCTTTTGCAGTGTTTACTTAAAGCAATGTTTTTTTCTCTGTGCAGGCCTATATTTTCACAATAATTTCAATTCTAAGATTTTGGTGTCTCAAATGCACCCCTCGTTGTTCTATGTACAGCTCTCTGAGTTACTGAACTAATTCCTGCTAGAATAAAACACCACTAGGGGAACATGAAAGAAATTCCAAGTTTGCTGTGATTATAAGCAGGATGACTTCTTTGCAGGAAGGAGCATCCCTTTGTGTGTGCACAGCCTCAGCACAAACCTCAACATGTGATCCTGGGCTGCCCAGAATTGCTGCTGTTGAGCAAGGCTGTTGCTGGAGTGTGCAGAGGGAGAGGGAACAGAGGTTTGCAGCTTCTCTCTTTCTTTTTTTTCCTGGGGCAGTGCTTAAATAACATCATCATTAATGGTGCCAAACTGCATGAGGCTTGATATATAAAGAAATCTTTACTAAAATAGGAATGCTTTGGGCAACAGCAAAAAAAGGCTATAGTAACTGCAGGTCTAGCAGCAAGCTGAATACTTAGAGATGGGGTGTTAATTAGGAAGGTGGTGCACAGGTTTAGTACAGTGTTGCACAGGTATGTGATAAGTTGATGAGACTTGGTTTTGCCAGTAATACAGTCTAGCACACACCCATTCAAAAAAAGTGGTTAAAAAAACGTGATTAGAAGTTTCCAGAAGAGAAAAATTATTGGAAGTCATTCTTTTCCTGCCCAACCAGGTGGAAATCCCAAAGGGACCTCACTGTACTCCAACTTCCAGCACTGTACAGGTCTCTATCATCAGTTCTCTAAAAGAGTATCTTTCTTTCTGCAAGCAGATGTGGTTTGCCTTGTTTTTAAATGTACTGCCTGGTGTCCTAGAAAAAGGACAGTAATAGACAGATTTTATTTAATTTGAAGCTGTGACCATGTGGTCCTGTCATTATGAACACAGTTATACTGAAAATACATGTTTTAGTTTCTTAGCTGGCTTGATTCCCAGATTGCAATGTGGTAAGACTTTTGATTTGAGATATTAATCAAATGACAAGAATTTCATGCAAGATTTGCTTCTATAGAGGGCCCGTGTAATCTATATCTTTCTTTTCTACACCATTAATGTATTCAGGGGAGCCACTTTTTTTCTCCATCTAAATGTCAACAAGTCTGATTAAGTGTAAGCAAGAAATCAGTGTTCCTTCTTCAGTAGTATCTCAGCGCAAAGAGGACTTTCCAGAGGAGACAGTGTCATCACTTTTAGACAGACTCTTCCCCAAAACCAGCACTTCTGGAATTCTGTGACAGCTCAAGACTGACTTTCAGACTGGGGTAAGGATAAATCCCTGGCTGCAGCCCACAAAAACCCAGCCTTGGTGAAAAATCCCCCAGCCTGAAAATCAGGCTATAAATGCCTATGAAATAGTTTCAGTGCACACTGACACAGCTCCTGGGGAGCAACAGCAAACTATAGCCCGCGTCCTGCCCGCGCCTGCGCCGGGGGCAGAAAGAGCAAAGAGAGCTGTTATCAGAGATAACAGCTGACAGTATCTGACAAGCTGCAATCACAACTACCCCCCAGCACATCGATTGGGTCCTGGGTGACTTTGCCACGGGAGGACGGGCGCCACGGCTCCCTGTCTGTGAGCTGGGTGCCCCTGGTGTCACGCGCGGCAGTGAGCTGCCCGGGCACCGCGCCCCCCAGCATGGGGCACTGGGCCTCTCATAAAAACACTGCCAAGGGAGTGCTGAATGCTTTAAACATGTCACATGTGTTTATCTGGAGGAAAAAAAAGAGAGAAAATGATAAGAGTAGAGGTTTGGTTACTGAGCAGATCTATCTGGTGACATGAAAGCTGTTAAAGCTGGATTTCTCCATGAACATCAGTGATAACACCAGGCTCTAAAAACCAAGGAAACAAAATGCTAGCACACAGCTGTTGACAAACCTGGAAAGAACTGGATCTCTATTCAGAAGTCCTTTTTCCTGCCCCATATTTTGACTTTTCTTATAGTCTTCCCTTATCTAGATAGTGACATTTCCTCAAAAAATTTCGAGTGGGACTGTCTATCTTAAAAAAATGCTTGAAATGATTTTGTTAAATTAGTGATACAAAGCAGACACTGCTTGTCTGAAATTCCTTTCCTGGTGTGGCTATTTTGTCAGGTAACAGAAAGGGGAGAAAATAGGTATTTGAAGGCTCTTGAATGATGTCACCACTAAAAATAGTGCAGAAGCATGTAAAATAATCTCAGTAATAACATCTGTCTGGTTGCTTTTCTTTTATTAGTTTATTCCATATCACCATTTTGTCTTCAGATTTATATTTGGTTAGCACTTAACATAACATATGATGTTGATAGAAAATTTTGATCCTTCATTTAGAAGAATGGCATCTATTTTTAAATAAAGTAAAATGAATTCTGCAAAAACACTGAAAATATCCACAGATGTTGTAAATTGTCTTTAATGAAGTTCATAAACTTGAATTAAAGTCCCAAGTGGCTATGTAGTTTGTCTACAGTCATCTCTCTTTTTGCCTGTGAATGCTTATTCAGGAGGGATTTTCCTGAAGGTAATATTCAGGAACAAATATTCTTTAGCTGTAGGCCCAAATTCTCACATACTGGCCTGAAGATCACTCCTCATAACAAATTACTCATTATTAGACATTAATTATTTATTCCTTTTTACAGGTTCCCCTCTTGCAGTCTGTCTATGCAAACAGCTGAATGTGAATTAAAAAACCCATGATGAAACAGACACAAATACCCAGCGGTTGAACTTTGAAAGCTCTGCACTTGTTTACAGATTTACTGCTGACTCAGAGAAGAATAGACTGGGGGAAAAATTGCCTGTGCATAAATTTTCTTTCACAAAAGAAAGAATAAGGGATAAATGCAGCTGACAAATTATTACCAATGAATGATGTAAATATACATCTACCTCAACTGTATTATCTTCATTGTTAATGAAACGAGATTTCAGGGTTTTGTGTCACTATGTGTGCCTTTTGCTTTCCATGAAGCACTCACTACATGGCAGTTCAGTCTAATGCTAGCTGGAAAACCAGCATAAACTCATAAATGATAGACATCTATATTGTAATGAAAAGGTCCAACCAATTGATGAGTGGGCATAATGCCATTCAAGCAGATGGGTCTGAACAGCAGCAGCCAAAACACCAAGTAAGTCCATCAAATGGAGATGTTGAGGCTGGGTACATTTCACAGCCAGCAACATTGAATGTTAAGACTGTGTAATTAGCAGAATATGACACTATTAAACCAGCTCTGGGCTGGATTAATTTGGAAAAATCTAATAAATACCTTCTACATTATAGGAGGGAGGGCCTGAAAAGATGCTCGCCTTTACTAGGATATGACAGATGGAAGTCAGGATTTCCAAGTTGGGAGATTGAGGTTTCCCTTTCAAGCAGATTCATAGCACAGTGCTGTATTTAGGTATTTCCAAGGTCATATAAGGGCAAACCCTTGCTTGCCTAAAATGCATGGCATGCTACTGTTATGGAAGAGGCTTCTTCCCACAGGAAGGTCACACCCAACAAGAACAAAGCTCTTGTCCCTGGCTAACATTTGCAGAGTAGCAAAGTGTCCAAACACACCTTTCAGTGATTAAAGGTTAACTTAATATATATCTTAATTTAGTCATCCAATAAGATAGTTAAAATAAGAAAATGTGACTTTAGCTAAATTAATTGTGAAAATTATATCTGTTAACCCTACAGGAATTCAAATTATATTTCAATTTCATAAATTTGCTGCCCCGGAAACTGTGAATTACTCTGCTTTTCTAACACAAAACATATTTTCTATGAGATTAATGCGAAATGTGCATTGTTTATAATAACTCAGATTTCATAAATTAGCGGTGATCATACTCTGGTTTCCATTTGCACGCTTAATTTTTTATGCCTCCCAGGGACACAAAGAAAACTACTGCTCAGATACCAGCCAAAATGGCAAAGAGATGCACAGTTACTTTGAAATTGCCACCCTGCCGGGGTTCTTTCTTGGAATGGGAGCTTTGGACTTGTGGCTTTCCTGGAGGAGCACTAGGACGAGCAGTCTCAATGATCTCTCCCCTTGCTGTACTGTCCAGCAAAAGGTCCCAAGGCCTTAATGAGGGAGTTATAGTGAAACCCGATGGAAAAATCATGAGTGGTCCACTGCAGAGTGCTTTTAGGAAGAAATTGAGTGCCCAGAGTGCATTGGTCAAACAGGAGGAACTGGAGCCTTGTGTGAGTCACAGAACCTCACTGTTGCTGCAATAGCTGTGGCATGAGGGGAGGTTTTGCAGGTGGAGTGATGTGATGGGTGCATAAAAACGCTCCAGGAGGAGCAGCAGGCCAGGGCTTGCCTTGATGAGGAGCAATGTGTCAGATGAGAGGATATCCTCTGTGGGATGGGCAACACACTGGGTGGGAGCTGAAGGGTCAGGGGGAGAAGGGAGGTTGGTGACGGTGTCTTCGTGGTGGCAGTGCATTGCAGGCTGACCAGGCCTGGTAAAGGGCTGAAGTGCAGATCAGAATCCAACATTTTCCACTAACCCAGGAGATCTGTGTGGTGCTGCACGGAAAGGAAAGAAGTCTTGGGCACACTGAGGCATAGAGCAGACCTCTGTTTCCCTTATGACCATTTCCTGCCAGAACTTGGCCCTCTGGCCAAAGAGTGTAGCCAGACCAACAAACAAGGTCTGTTGCAATGGATGCTTGTTCTCACTGCCCTGAGAAGTTGCTGAAGAGTGAGGAACACGAGCTACACTGAGAACTAAAAAGGCATCATTACTAGGAACAGCAGCAAAAACCAAAAAAGCAAAGAAGTTTATTCCTCTTTATGTTTTAATGCCTTTCTCCTCCATCCCCAACATTTATGTATATCCTTAGTCATTTAATAGGCTTATAATGTTATAATGTCACCATGGGAAAGCAAGATGATATAGCCACAGTGCACATTAATAGACCACTAATCACAAAGCAGCAAGAGTTTGGTTGACCTGAGGATATTCCAGCAAATGGTGAATATTTACATTTTTCATTATTTGTATGGCATTATGTTCACTTGTAATTTTCAGAAGCAAAAGCCAAATCCCGGTTTGGCCCTAAAATGACCTGTTGAAAATGAATTAGCAAGGCTGCTCTCAAAGGTGGTTTTACAATTTAAGGTGGGACGTGACAAAAACAAACCTAGCACAGCATGGTGCAGTCTTTATGGATGATGGTATGTTAATATTAGTTTTTGCTAGAAGCTGGAAGCTTGAGAAACCAGAGAAAAAATTTTATTTTTAAAAATTTACACTGCATTGTTTAATTTGCACTACATTGTAGGTGGAGCTGAGGTGGGGAGGGTAAATCTCTCTTAATTTTTTCATCCATTAAACCAACTTAAAAATTCCTAAAAAAAGCATAATATCGTTACTGTAACCATACTGAAGGACATTTGACCTTTGACTTTCTATTTCCCAGTCTACCTGAGGTGTAGTGATATTTTCTTAGTGTCATTACCCAAATTTATCTTCTTAATAGCTGTAAAGCTTCATCCCATTCATTGTAGGTTATGCTAATCATGTGGTTTCTTCAAGAAATGTTTCATCTGAATTTTGTGAAGGAGACAGAATAAGGCAGAAGTCTAATTTAGAGAAATTTGAAGAAAAGAGGAATCTACTACTCAAAATTGAAATTATGTAACATATTCAAGATTGCTTTAACAAATGTATTTGGAATGACTTTGGGTTTTGCCAGGATGATACATGTTTTAAACTGAAATGTTGATAAAGTCAGCTTTTATTTTGAATAAATATGCAAGAGTAAACCCCACAATTTCTATCTTCTCAAGACCCAAAACACACCGTTTGCAAAAGGTGGCCTAAGGTCTTCTCTGATTTACTGCCCCATTTCTCTTGAAATCATTAGTGGAGCTTCTAAACAGGCTTTTTAATATCTGGCTTGTGAAAAAGCAGCACTGCCCTTCATTTTTTTCATTAAGAAAATACCCAGCTGCAGTATGTGAGCCGTGTTGTTTGTTGATCTTTGTGGGTTTGGGAGAATTACCTTGCCAGCTGTAGTCCTGGCACCTGGCTGCATTCCTGGGAGCCACCCCAGGATCAAAGCCTCTGTCCTGCTCTGGTTTGCTCAGCCCTGCCTCTGCCTCCCTGAGGCTCACCTGCCTTTCCCAAATGTACTCTTCGGGATGCAGCTCCTTCTAATGCCACAGTAAAATCTCATCAGAGACTGTCTTCTGAAAATGTTTAGCCACCAGCACACATTGCTGCTCCATCAGTTCAATCTTTAACACAAAAAGTGCCTGGTTTGTATTAATGGACCTGTAACAAGTGAGAAATATTGTGTGAGCAGACAAACAGTTTTCTGAGTGTCTGCCTTATTATTTCATTTGTGCTAAATAAAATGGGGCTAGCAGATGAGTTATTCATATGAAGGTTGGAAGAAATGTCACTTTTAGTTCCAGAACCCCTGCAGATATTCACAAATTTTACCAAAATATTTTTGTAGATTCCTATTGTTTTTTTACTTAAAAATATGGCAGAACTGAACGAAATGGATAGGTCTCTTTCAAGAATAAAAAAAAAATTCAATTTCATTGCCCAGCATGTAACATTTTTCTCTGTGTTTCAAATATGCTGTAAAACTAGATCTCCATGTCTTTCTAATAGA
The DNA here is from genome assembly GCA_013397555.1 of Urocynchramus pylzowi. NCBI lineage: Eukaryota > Metazoa > Chordata > Aves > Passeriformes > Fringillidae > Urocynchramus > Urocynchramus pylzowi. Next base: position 1,045,530 of record VZRH01005942.1, on the reverse strand, counting down.
GAAACTTAGCACTTTGAAAAATCACAATAAAATATGAGAACACTGTTGATGATTCAGCTCTCCATAGCTATACTATTATGATATTTTTCTACTTTTTTGCATTGTTTTGTTTTCAGTAAGTTTTGTTTTAACTGCAGAAAAAAATACAGGCTCTCCAGAATTAACTTGTGCTTTAAATCAAATATGGAATAAAAGCCACATATACAAGGATGTAGGTATATATGGCTGTTGAGCAGATAAATCCCTTCTGCCTTATGTGGTCCAGAGCTGGAGGCCCAGATGACTTTACATTTCCTGTAAAGGTTATTTAGGCTTACTAACACTTTTATCTAAGATCTGATATATCTCCTAACAGGAAACAGCAACAAGCAAGGAGAAAAAGTCCTAAAATGACTGATTTCCTTTGTTGGATACTCCACTGTAGGAACACCCTGATAAGACCTTGTCTATCAGAATCTGCTGAGAATTCTCCTGTGACCCATGTTAGGAGTTGCATTTGGACTTTATCCTAGGTCAGCTTATTATGGCCTTTCTGTCTAAAGCATAAACTTTGTATAGTGCAGTAGTCTGAGGATTGGGAAGACATGCTGCTCACATCAAGAAGCAGCAGCTGTTAAGTTTGAACTACCTGGAATTAGGAATACCTTCAGGTCCATAATCTAGTATCTAAGGAAAATGGAGAGTAATCACATTTCTTTTAAAAATTTAAGCATTTTAGAAAGGAAAACCAGTTCCTCTATAAACACTATATTTTTACAACCACACTTAAACTTGTTTTCCTGAATCTAAAAACTGTTTTATTTAGTGGGAGACACTTATTTTGATCTAAAATTTAGTAAGTGACCTTAAAAAGAAAGTGTCTACCTTCACACTTCTCATGAAGTTTCTTTGACTATGAACTCTGCTTGCAAGGAGTAAAGATGCCATTCACTGAAATTTTTATGCAAAGCACAAAAACTCTTTTCAAAACATATTTAGTACTTCATGCAGCCGTGTCCTGTTTAAAAATAAAATAAAATGCAAAATCTGTTTTGGGTTTGTGTTTTTAAAAGGGGCAGCTAAAGCAATTGCCTGCATGTTGTAGTCCTGCCTTAACTGAGGCTGGGCAACAGTAAGTACAAATCCCACTTCATTATCCCTGCAGTGTCCTCTGAGCTAACAAAATATTATTCAGCAAAATGTGGGCAACCTCCAGACCCACTCTGTCCTTGTCTTGGCTGTGGCTGCCAGGGAGAAAGGCAGCTCCTGCCAGCAGTGGCATGAGAGGCCCTTTGGGAAATGATCTGAGACCGCTGAACTTGTTTTCTTTTGGCTGTTCCAACCTGGACAACCATACCAAAGCACAGATTCTTAACTCGTCTGGCCTCTCAGTCCAACAGGGATTAAAGGACAAATAAGATGCTCCATTTCTTGTTTTTTTTGAGGTGAGTCTTGTGGTGGGTGCTTAGTTAAGAGTTTGTTTTGCCTGAACAGCTGTGGATACTTAGCTGACTTTCTAGTTGTTTTTTTTAGCAGTCTGCCTGAGGGTTTACTGCAGGCTGTGTGTTTTCTTTTTGGTGGGCTTTGGGATACCTGCCCGTCCCAGCACTGGATGATGCCAGTCTCTCCAACCCTGGATGCCTGAGCTGGCCCTCTGTGAGCTGCCTGCTTGGCTTTGTGCTGCTTTTCATAGGACTGCCTGGGCTTAGGTTGCTCTGACTGACCATCTGCTCCATCTCCCTCCGTCAGATTTATTCAAATCTCAAGTAAGCCTTGTTTTGCTTGTATTTTCTCCTCCATTGTTTCCATCTCATCTCGTTCCTGCACTGATTATTACTAAGCACTGCACCAGCAATTGAGAAAACTGGGAGATGCTGCTCTTTCAGTGCCCAGTGAGAAGCAGAGGTTGGATCCCACTGTTTTAAAGAAGAAACACACAGGACATTTCCTAGAAAACATCAGACATTGTCTACTGCCCCAGCATCTCTGCTTGTCAGGGTGTGGTAGCTCCAAAAGGGACAGAGTTTGGATTAGATTCCTATACCAGAAGCCAATGCCAATAGGAAAAGGTCAATGGGGCAAAAGAATAACAAAGGAGTCAAACTCCATATGGTCTTTTTGTGGAGTTTAAAAATCTACTGGTAGTTTCTAAGATATAATACTCTATGATGCATCTAACTTATTATCCTGCTGGTTTACAGAGAAAACCACACTGCTGTGTAAACCTGGGAAATGATGAACCTGCTCTTGATTTAAAGCTCCAGTCTGAGCAGAGGTGGTGGCTCAGGCAGTGTATGTACATATCAGTCGTTACCTTGTTCTGGAGAAAATGACAACTCAAAGGTATGAATTTTAAAGTGACTGGATGCCAGTTCTTATAACTAGGACCAAAGATTTCCAGGATGGCAAAATGTGCCTTGGAAGGCAGTGACAGTGAGAGACCTGAGCCCCAGATAACCATGTCCCCATGACATTCAGTGCCATGTACCTCAGCCATGGCCTGAGCTATATAGGTCAAACTAAATGACTGCAATTCTTCTCTTTGTCTCAGGTTCTGTTAACTTGCTACTTAGAAAGTGAATCTGTTTTTGAAACCAGAGGACATTGCATGTTAGCAGCAGTGAATGGAGAGAGGGGCCAGAACTGTGAAATTTTTGTAGGAAAGGAAAAAAGAATTTTCCAAATTTTAGTTGAGAGGTCTCTGTAATGAAGGACCATATATTTTTTAATGTACAGTTCAACTTCCTTCTCTTCTTCCAATAAATTTCCAACATCTTACAGATACAGAAAACTCATACTGTATATATGTAAGGATTGTCTCCCTGGGTGCAGTTTTGTTTTATCTACCATTGATCAGGTGGCTAAGATTACATAAAGCTCCACAATGGTAACATAGATATATGAATGTTGCATCCTAGACCTGAAATAGACAACAATAGTTTTTTCTTATTCCCTATTTTCCTGGTTTTTTATTTCTCCACAGGAAGTGGTTTCACTTGAAGCAGAATTGTTTATATGGACTTATTTGAAAATTTGATGACAGTGATAAATCAGGAGACAAAAGGAAGTTTTGAACAAAGGTGCTCAGCAATTTTGTTGATAGCTTGAACTATGCATGAGTGCACAGATCTTCCCCTTATTTTAAATCAGATAATATTCTTGTACTGGGTGCAGCAACCACTTCTATTGCACTGCAAAACCATGTAAGGAAGGATCTGGATATATGTTTATTTCCAGCTCCTAAATGCCGTGCAACCTACAGAAACAACCATGACAAGGAAGTCTTTTTGTGGACAGACAGTGGCCCCAGACTGCAAACAGAGGAAGCTTTTACAGTATACATTTACTTTTGTGTGTAAACTTTTCAAGACCATTTCAGCCTAATAGTCTGAGTTGCATTACCTCGGAGGGTATTGTCATTAAGACTTAACGGGTTCAGCTAATAAATTACAGTGATGTAGCAGCTTTTGGTCAAAAGATCCTGAAGTGCTTTACAAACTTTACAGTCCATAGATGCATGAATCACTTCACCCACTATTGAAGTATGGCCAGGCCAGGGATGAATTGTGGCAGCTGTTTAACAGCACACAGCAGTTCAACACAATGGGTTTGGGAGAGCAAAGACAACATACTCTCCCAGCGCCAGTCCAAGCAATTCAGAGGGACAGTGGAGAACACCTTGGGAGAGAAAGGGAAGGATTTCTCCCTCGTGGACTAGTGCTAGGCATTGTTACTTAACTTTAGTGTCTGGGGTTGTGTCTCTCATCTTCTACCAAACCTGCTGCAAGAAAGTCCCCCATCGGAGCTGTAAAGTCTGTAAACACACATGTAAGCACGTAGGGTCTTGAAACCATCAAGGAAATTTGTGTAGGTAGAGTTTTCCCAGCCAGAGTGGAGCTAATCAGGATTTAGTGCTGCCTCAGTGTGGAACATACTAAAAGTATGCAGTCTTAGTTTAGGCTGTTTAGGCTGGGAAACTGAAGGAAAAGCATCAGTTGCTCTCTGTACGTATCTGTACATCTACTTGAACAGAACCCAGATCTTTAAAGAGTTAGATAGGAAATTAATTTAATTCCCACTCCCTTTCTGGTTACCAGCTGTCTTCTAACATAAAGTGATGGTCCCCATAAAGGCCTTCTGAAGAAACAAGCAATTTCCTGAATAAATCAAGTTATCCTTTCCTCCTTCCCTTTTTTCTCCCTTTCAGTGAATAGTATCTTTGGTGACGATCCTGAGCAGTCTTGTTACCAGCTGCTCTAATCTAGGGGGTTATGTCATTTCACCTTGATATTTCTTTCCCCATTGTTTTGCCTAAGTGCACAAAACAAAGCCTATGAGTGCTGCGTGCAGGGCTCAGAGCAGAGGGAGAATTGTTTGCAGTGACACACATCAAACTGAGGCTGGCTTCTTCCATAGGAATAGATTTGTTTTTCCCTTGGAAAAAATAACTTCAGTTTTTAACTTCTGCAAAAGAGTGTTAGTTGAAGAATTTATTGTTTAATTTTCCCTTTTCTGTATGGATCCATGGACACCAGAGAAAGTCAATGTGAATGTGTGGGGTAAAAATAGTAGTGACTATTGACTTATACAGAGTTTTTTGCATTGGGTACTTAAAAGATTGCTCATTCCTCCTGCTTAATAATGTAATATTTACATGATTGGAGACCCTAAAAGTACCGTGTTGTGAATTTCTATCCAACAGTTCACTGCAGAAATAGTACTTAAGAGGCCTCTACCTTCACTGTTAGTGCCTAATTGTAAACCTTCCTCTTCCCCCATGGAGGTTTCTAGTGGGACTGCTCAGATGAGTGTATGCTACTCACAACCACAGAGCTGGACCCTTGCAGTCCTAAACACACCATTATAAGCAGGAAGAAAAGACTTGAGAGAAGAAAGTCCACTGATTTCTTTGAGCTGTGAATCCTGCCCACAGAGAGTTAAAAATAAATAAGAATCCTAGAGTATTATCCTACTTATTTTCTAAAGATTGCCAGAACTAATTCTCAAACTGAATATCTAACCAGGATTTTACATATAAAATACTCTAGGTATTGAAACTAATTTTTGTGCATCAACTCTGTGCTGAACAGAATCTTTGGCTTGTAAACACACTGAGCCTTAAAAGCAATTTCTGTCATATTGCTCTTCATATTCCTATCTCTTTCATCACCATCCAAAAGGAAACACTTTAACTTCAGGCAATAAAAAGCTTTTTATTCAGACATAAGTTTACATGAGCTATCTTCGTTACAGTGTACAATGTAAAAACTGAGGAAATTTAAAATCATATTAAAAAATTTAATTAGATACTTTCTGCTGTTTTGCCTGTTTTAAAATATATAATGAAACTTCAATAAATTATATTCTGGGTCATATCAGCTTCTTCTCAAGAAAATGAAGTTAAATCTTTGTAGTAACCAGCAGCTTAATTTTCATTAGGCTAGCTATTTGATAATTAGTCATGCACCATAAATCAAGTCCCCAAGTCTTCTCCAGGTTTCTTAATTGAAAATTATTGTTTCTTGGCTCTGTGGCTAAATGTGCAGCAAGTCTGAGGAGTGATAGATGCTGAATCTAGCACAAACAGTTTGAAACAGTCAGAACTTGATAGATCATTGCCCTGAAGGGGATTGTAATGGTGGAGAGACTGTGAATTTCAAAATTAAAGGTTTGTTCTTAAAAATCACAAGTGTAAAAGCTAGCTGTAGTTTACCAAATAGCTCCTAACCTTCAGCCACTTTTCCTTTCATTGCTAGCTGGATTTCAGTTGCTTTTCTAGTGAGAATTGTCATGGCTTTGTGTGGCTATATTTGAAAAGTTAAAATGTTGGCTTGGAAAGATACAGACCAAGAATATTTGTGTTCTCTTTTGTTGGTGGTGTTCTTTCTCTGGTAAATCTCATGAACAAATATGGAAGTTGTTTCATTTTTGGCATTTTTAAACACTGAATGAAATGGTGGCAGTCCTCTCAGAGCCACTATGAGAGAACAGATGGGCCTGCTACGCACGCCTCAGGTCATAAAATAATTTCAGATATGATGCAATTGTGGCTAAGTAAAATACTTTTGCAAAGTCAGAAATATATTACTTCACTGAAAGAAGGGAACCCTTTGTAATTTTTCTTTGACAGCCCAGCAGACTTTGCACAGAGCTCAGCTTGTGTTTGCCATTCTGTAGATAAGGACAGCCACAGGGTTTTCTGCCATTCATGCCTTGCTTCCTCATGATCTGCTGGCCAAGACCTGATGAACCACAGCAGGAAACAGTGTGAAATGGTCCATAAATTTAAAAGTGGGAATCAATTGATGCTTAAAAAAAACCCCAAAAAAACCCAACCAGGCCTAAGATTTTTAGGTGAAAATTGGTAAATTCATGCTGAAAACCTTCTCACACCTTATTTAACTTGATGAACGAACACAGACTTGGAGCTGATGAGGGCATTTGTTTGTTGTCAGGTACACCAAGACTTGCACTGCAGTTTTCTACCCCGTAACCCACAACAAAGCAAAGCTCCACATTGGCCTCATGGGCAGAGGCTGCAGCCTAAAGCCAGTGTGTCTGTCCTGCCCAGGGCCCTTCTGGGACTCACAGGGCTGCCAGAACCAGCTCTGAGCTGAGGGTGCAGCTGCTCCCCACGGATGCCCTGCACTGTGCACTGTGGTGCATCACAGATGTATTTCTGCTGTTCTACGTTCATCTCCTTCCAAGGTCAGCTTTGCACTGCCAGTTCCAGGAGTTTGGTGTGTGCATAACAGCTTTCTCAATGTGCTACTCACAGCAAAGTCAGGGGTGAATGATGAGTAATTAAACTCTGAGGAGGGAGGGATTCAAAAAGGCCACATTGTCAACTGGAAGAGAGTTTATTAAAACATATAATCAAATAATTATTGTATTTGTGGATCATGTTCTTTTTGGGGCCCTGAAATGACTGTGCGTAATCTTATTTTTGTAGCGATTTATTCTTGGAAGGGAAAGTAATTTGCCTAAAGGATATATTGATTTCATTCAGCTGTCACCATCCCTTTGTAAGATGTTACAGACAGAAAGCCAAATTCAGGCCCAACTTTGTTTTATTTTTGCATTATACCAAATCTAAATATGGTGCTGCTAATACAAATAAGAATTGTTTTCCAGTCGATTGTTCCAGTTTCACTCTGGACTGGATTGCATCACCAACTGGATGAGGAGCAGTAGAGGATGGGGGACAGCAGAGGACACGGGAGTGAGCAGTGTCAGAGGGCATTTTTGGAGCCTGTCTCCAGCGAGGAGCTCGCTTCTGGTGGGCAGCGCTGGTGAGTGGCTTCACAGAGCCCGTGTGGGAGGAATGGAAGGCAGCCAAAGCCAGCATGGAATGAGCTTTCCATGAGCAGCCCCCTCACCTGCAGGCTGCCTGGGGTGCAGGGAGCAGGCTTTGCACTGGGCTGTGTTCTTGTGCACAGAGCCATAAGCTGCAGCTCCCCACAGTGCAGGGGTTGTGGTGCTGTAGAGTAAGAAACCAGGAAAGGACATCCAGTGCAGCTGCTGTGTAAATCAGGAACCACCCTCACTAATGAGTGGGAGCTGATGTGTCAGTGCTGATGTGCAGCCCCCACCAGCTCCCAGAGATGTGGCTGTGCACTGCAGCCATTCTCTGGCCTGGCCATGGCTGCTCCTTAATCAGCACCACTTCTGGTGGCTTCCTGCTCACAATCTTTGACGGCTGGAGGCCCTTTGTGCCCCTCTAGTCTGGCAGGAGCAACTAAATGTTTTATCTGAGGGGTGGACAGACCAGAATTTACTCTGTTGATGCAGGGACTGAGCTGAAAGTGTGAAGATCAGTGTGGGGATCATCCTGGTTCCACTCAGGTTTATGAGAGAACAGCAGAATTTAAAAGAATAAAATAGTGGGAAGAGTTTGTGGCTGGATTCGTTGTGAAATAAAATCAGGCAAACTTTTAAAATCAGGTTCTGATGCAAAATTGTAGCAGCATCAAGCTATCAGTTTTTGGCATATTTTGCATTTGCATTTATGAAAACAGTTTTTCTAGCTAGTGTGATTTTCACCTGTTAAAACATTAAAATACTAGTATTATCAGTTTTGTCCATCTTTTAGACTGGTACAAATAGATCCAAATTCAGAGTTGAAATGCCTTCTAATCTCCCATTCTTATTACAAACACACACATAAATAAAATGGGATGACTGGTGTTTATATTTTAGTTGATTTTCAATTGCTACGAACTTCATGATACTAAAACTTCAGGACTACCAATATTATTTTCTTAAGGCACAAAGAACAAACACACTGTAATTTTTATTGTGGGGTTTGTTTTCAGGATGCAGAGTGTGTATATTCTATTTCACTAATATTTTACAGAACTATATATAGATACAAATAAGATAAAGTCTTTTTCTCCCTTATACTGCAGTCAGAATCAGAGCTTATGTACACAAACCATGTGAGGCGTGTGACTGAAATGGTAGCCATACGCCATTAATATGAAAAAGATCATAAAATAAAAGTCTTGTAGCTATTGTTTCTCACAAGATGCCAGCTCATTGTCAATCTGTACATCTAGGTAGAATTAGTGTAATATATATGATGCAACAGCAACTAGTGGATAGATGAATTTGAGTGGGGCTGTGTTCTCCATTTAAGGAAGAGGCAGTGCTTACTCAAATGCTGTTAAAACTCCCTCATTTACAGCTCCTGGAGATGAAACATACAGCAGATTGCCTGTAACCATAGCAATTGGCTCTGACATGAAAGATCTCCAGCATAGAGGTAGTGGTAATGGCAGAAGCAGTGTGGAAGATAAAGGTGCACAGATAGAGACAGTACCAGGTGGAAGTGAACTACAAAATAAGAGAAGACGAGGTGCCCTAGATGGACTCGGGCAGATGTGCGAGTTTGATGGGAAGGTTTGGGCTGGCAAGGTGTTGGGGGAGGGCAGGGACAGCTGAAGAGGAAGGTGAGGTTTTGGAGCTAGTCTGGTGTAGAGGACAAAATCAGAATAGGGCTGGCACAGAATATGGGGAAGATTATGTGGCTGGAGGCTGCTGCCTCTCAGGGTGTTGCCTTTCAGCAAGGGTAGATGGATTTCAGGGATCCCAGTCAGCTCATGGAAGGACCCCACACAGGTTGTTAGCTTTTGATGCTGGGGTGTGGTGTGATTCCTGGTGTCAAGGTGCAGCACTAGGAAAGATGTTGATATTCCATATCCCAAAGCAGTTGGGATATGGAATATCCAAGAGTTGTAGACCTTCACTTTGGACATGTGGAAGGAAAATGCCCAGAAAAAAAAAGCTGTGCTAAGAGGTGGGGGAGTTCAATTGCCTTGAGCTATGAACACTGGTATAAATAAAATATCTGAGAAATTTACTTTAATATTTTGCTTGATGTCCATTCTTGGAGGTTTTGTTTTGGGAAATATATAAAAGTTCTTTCCTCTTATTATTTCGGACAAACTTAAAGGGAACCACTTCTAAGAACAAAGGCCCTTGTACAGTGATTTATAGAATTGTGGATGTGAATAGCTTTTAAATAATGATAATAATAATAATAACAATAATAATAATAATAATAATAGACTTAGCCTATGAATTCCAGAGAAGAAGAGTCCATTTACAAGAAGAAAACCGTATCAATGAAATAAGGACTGCAGGTCAGGACTCTTTAGCTTCATATACACAATTTACATCTATCCAAAATGAATTTATGGAATCATGCAAAGATTGGGACCAAACCTCTCAAAATCGATTCAGGTAATTTTTCACAACGACTTTTTCAGTTTTTACTGGGAAAAAAGTCTCACTAAAAGGTCTTCAGTGTGATTATGGTTTAAATCTCTCTGATTAGGGATAACTTCATTAGAGCCACTGAAATGATGTGGGTAAGAGCACAGAATCCAGCAGTGAGAGTCCCGGGTTGCAGGACTGTTCTCTAGGACTGAGCTGCCTTCCTGAGGGAGAGACTCAGCTCCTGTAAATCTACCACATTGTACAGAACACATAATCCCCTTCGTCTCCCTCACCCTGCCTTTCCACTACTTTTTCTTGGCTTATAAAAGTTATTTTTGGTCAGCCAGGCACATCTTTACAGAAGGCATAGTAAATATAAGATTTATACAGCTATGTGTCTTCTTAAATCCACTCAACTCCCCAGGTAAAAAACAGGATCACAGCAGTGAACACTTTAATAAACAAGCAAAGACAATGTGCAAAAAAAGGAGAACAGCTAGAAAAAGAGACGTTACAGTTCAACGCCTCCTATCTAGGCTGGAGAAATGAGGCTGAGGCTTGCATTCATGTTCCCATTCTGGAGTATTTACTGCCAGTGTTTGGTCCCAAATTAGAGCTGTAGGTGATCAGCTCTAATTCATTGTTTCACTCTCTGATTTTGAAGCAATCAGGAACTCCTGAAAGCAGCTGACTTTGCAGGATTTGAAGGCTAAAATCTGATTAAACAAGGTTGCTGGATATTGCCCACGGTCAAATCACTGGTTCATCTTTTCAGTTTATCTTTAGGAACGTATGATTGCCAGAGATATCTGCTGAGAGAGAGATTCTTTTATGTGTAAGAATTAGCTGGCACTGTTATTGCTAGTATCTGGCAGAGTTTCACTTTCTGCTATGATTTGTGCTTCTAAATTAAATTTGGTGTGGTGCTAGCAGCTTGGGATAAGCACCAATTATAAGTTTTGATAAAAAAAAAAATCAAACTATAAATCTAAACCTGTCTGGACTACTTGCTAAAGATTTATTCCAAAGTTTATCTACACCCACAATGCACCTCAGCCCTAGAAAATTCCTTTTTACATCATCACTTTGCAAATCTAGATACTCTTCAGATGCTTAAATTTTAACATCTGCTAAATAGGGTTAGCATCACTGTCAAATTGGAATGAGTCTTCAGTGACTGGGTCCAAGTCTGCAATCATCAACTGTCTAATTTGGTAATGGCAACTTCAGCAGAAGCAGAATCAACACGGATAATTTCTTCCCTATCAAATTTATGTATGTTGTAATGTAATGAAAACATTCCCCAAGAGGATTTCCTTTGCTGTGCATAGCACATGATATCAGTTGAACACTTTTCTTACCCCTTTTTGTATCTTACCGACTGATATTAAAGTGTCCTTGAAAAATACCCTGCCTTATATAGGTGCAAAGTGCTTTAAAGGTCTTTTGCTACCTTGTAAAATGTAAATATATATTTAATCTTAATTATTGGAAATACTATAGCAATCTTCCCTCCTCCACCAGGTACTTTGCTATAAAAATGCATTCTACTTGGAAAACACTACAGTCTAAACTAAAGATTTTAATTTAAGTACTGTGAATCCAGTATTCACAGATACATCTGAAAGGTATTCCAATTCCTTTCAGGTGTTTAGGAAGTCAGCATTTAGAGATTAAGCATCTGCTGAGAACTGCAGCTCTCTGGTAGAAGAGGTAAATTCCAATAGGGAAAAAAACCCTAAGCTTTTCTGCAAGATGGGGTTACTTCTGAAATCTGTGGGGGCATCAATTTTCCACTCTCAGGTCAAACTGTAGTCAACACTGATGTCAGCCCATGCAAGCACATACCAGTAATGACAGTGTGGCTCAGCCAGCAGTGCTCTTACCTCTTGGCTAGAAGGTCACAAGTTTAAGTCTCCCACCAGGACTTGGGCTGATTCTTAATGCTGACATGGCAGTGCAGCACCGGGGAGATGTTGAACTGTTCGAGGTGCCGTCCTTCATGAGATGAGATGTTAATCCAAAATCCCTTTCTCCTGTCCCTGCTGCCTGTCTAGGCAATATCAGCATGGCATTTTGTGAAAAGAGGCTGGCTAAGCCTCCTTCCCAGCCCAAACTGGCTGTCACACGCCAGGCTCGGCTGTCCAAGGCAGAGCACAGGCCATTGTGTAGTTGCACCACCATTACTGTATTTAGTTAAGTACAATGGAAACATTGTTAAGCGTTTTAGGATACACAGGATATGAAGGGCCTAATGCAAAAGCCAAAATCTAACGCGGTTTTCTAAATTCTATTGTTTATCATGTCTCTGTACACAGGCACACAAACACATTATATGTATATTTAGAAAGTGGGGCTCTGTTAAAAATTATATTCAGCTTGCACCCATTCCATTTATATTATGTTGAGCAATTATATTCCTTCCCTCAAACTGATGTTTTACCATTTTGAAATAAGAACTCTGCATTTAATATCGCACATTCTTTATTAAAGAGCCATATTGTTTAGCTTGTCATGATATAGAGTTGCTTTTCCATAAGTACATTAAGCATGGGTACTCAGGGGATATTTTCTTCAAAGCAAGTGGAAATTCTGGGAAGAAACGTGTTATAACAACTGTCTATGGTTAAGAATGAGAAAGAGTAGAAAGCTTGGATTCCCTGAGGAATAGGGTGCTATATGTAGCATTGTGGAAATGCCATCTGAGGATGGTTATGAAGTAAAAGACTGCATGCTCCAATTTATTTAATTTCATTTTATCTTATTTTACTTTATTTCCCCTGACACATTGGCTTGAACTAGAGCGTTGAGTGTTCATTTTATTTACAGTACAACGCTATTGATGAATACATGTGCACGTGACCTAAACCTCAGGAACTACATATAAAGAATTAATATGGAAAAGATTATTAGGTAGGTACAAGTTTGGGAGCATATAATAATAATGTAAGAATTTCCCTCCCCCTCAAATTAGAAGCTCTATGATCTTCTGAAATGAAAGTACCTATTTGAAAAATAATAAATTCAGGGAGTAAAACTTCAAAATAATGGAATCTCCCTTTTTTTTAAACCCCCTTTGCATAATATAAAGTCCTTAAACTCTTTTTGCAGCAGTCCTGCTGGCTCTCTGTTGCTTGATATTCTGACCATTTTTGAACCCTTGAACTCTGACAGAGAGGAGGGACTTGGAGAGGTTGTCATCTGATCTATGTAAGAAGGCAAAAGGAATAGCTTTCTCTTTAATAGCACTCTTTTCTGCTTAACAGTTGGTGGGAGATTAAAATGATCTAGGTGGATAAGGCAGGTTAAAGGTCAAGGGACACCACAACTCCCCCTCTTCCCTACATGTCAAAATATAGACAGGTCATTAGAAGTTAAAATTTTGTGCGCCTTTCCAAAATATTTCAGTTTATATATTATCATTTCTATTATTTATGCACTCATTTTTATTGTAAATTCCAATTCTTGAGGGGGACTGGACCCCTACTAGGCTACTGTCCAGCCTGTATAGTCATCAGGTGCTGACATTCTGAGTTTCAGCCATATTAATTGCTGGATAAAGGCTATAATCCCCTCTCTTTGAAGCCCAAGACTGATTTTTAGGCAGTACTTCAAAAGCAGCACAACTGAAGAGGCATATTTCCTACTAGCACTGAATCAACATGATTTACTCTGTTTGCATTCGTCTACATACGCCATGCATATTTGGCTGCACAACAAAAAGGTGTGAGCTGGCTGTAATGTAGTCTAAGGAGAGGTTTTTACTCTCCTGAAGTTGATGCATGACCTCATCTGAGACATACCGTTCCAGATCTTTGCTTTAAGCATCATTAGGAAAGTATAAACTCCTATATCATGCTTTTGTTACCAATGAAAAATCTTGCCTTATGTTGCTAGAAATTTTTCTCCCTGCAACATCATATTAAAACTATAATTTAGAGTGAGGCTGTTTCTTAAGCTGTGAATAAATAAGGCCTGTGTTTTGTAAAAGCAAACCTTTTTCAAAACATGGATTTTAATATCTTAAATACTGCAGCTTCTTAATTAAATGAAGCTGTGATCCAGCAGCAAATATCCATTATTAAGAATAAATAAACATATTGTTTAGCTTGTTTTCGGGAAAAGGAAATGGGTGAAGAGGCCTTAGAGTTGTAAACAAATTTGTGGCAATTGCAGAGCTCGTGGCTGAGTGTGGTGTGTTCCTCTTTCGTGGCTGTGCCCCTTTTTTGTGGCGGGGTGTGCTTGGCTCCTGGCTGGCTGTCCGTAGAGCCGCGCTACGGGGACGTTCTCATCCAGGATTTGCCAAGTATGCTTAGTGTTATGTTTGAGAAAGATTAACAATATTTCAGATCAAAGGAGAATCCTGCTGCACGGTCTTACAAGATTGTCATTCACTTCCATTATGGCTCATTTGCACAAGATTTTCGTGTAATGTGCGCCATTGTTTTGATGGCAGTGATTTGACATAAAGACAGGGCCAAAATGCATCTCAGAGCCCCGCTCCACCAGGCTGGGGGGTAGCTGGGGTGCAAAGAACTTGCCAATCATAAAATGCAACTTTGTCTTGGTTACATTAAAGCCCTTATCAGGTGGGAAACTTTTCAATGAGCCTTGATTCAAGGAGAAAAACTATCAATGGCTGGTTTTTGTTAGAATGTAGGCGCTGTTTTAACCAGGTAAAATTTTGGTTAATGGGGAATACAAACCTCATGCAAAGAGCAGTTTCGGTCAGCCACATATTCTGATGGGTTTTTGTTTCTTTGAAATGTGGAATTTGTTTTGCAAATGTTGGAGAGCCCCATGGGAGGAGTGACACACGAGAAATTTATTTCTCCCAAAATTTATTGTTTAACCTAGTAGCTTCATTTTGAAAATCAGATTTCCCAGGTGGATGCTTTCAGACACTTTAAAATGCAGATGCATTAGACTGTAGTGCAATACCGGAGTCAATAAAATTTATTAGAGAAGAAAAGTAAAGTATATCACATAATCTTCTTCAATTCCTTTCTTTCAAGTAATAACTTTTTAGGTAAGGTCAGATTTTATGGGTAAATAAATGTTGAACTTAATAAAATTGCTTGAGCAGTTTAGTTTGATTTAAAGTCACAACCTGGAACTGGACAAAGCCTGTTGCTTTGGCTTTAATACACCCTGTTGGGCTTAGGTAGCACAGGAAACTCAGTACAGGAGCTGATCCAGGATGTCTGATGCCTGAATCTGAAATTCCCACTGAGGTCGAACTTCCAGAGACTCCAGAAAGGACTGCAGGATGACCATCCTTTTCTGTCCAGCCAAATGCCTTAGCTATAATTATTCAAGTTTAAACCAAAATTTCAGCTGTAACTGTAAGTTTCCTGGCTTTCTGTGGGTCTTAATTGTCATTAAGTTTTTTACCTTTTTTTTCCCACTCTTTTTTTAAGGCATGGTAGTTTTTTTTCCATCAGTGGGGGGAAAAGAGAAAATGTGAATGCGTGCAAAGTTGTAGTACATTGTATAGGGATTTAGAAAACAATTTACTTCAAAGAGCTAATGATGTCTTTAAAGCTGTTAGTTATGTGTGTGGAAGTATAGTGCTAAGAAATGCATACGTAAAACTCAAAAGAAAACTTATTGTGCAGAAGATTATTTCAAGATATAAATGGTATATTCTATTGGTTTTTGTGGGTATAAGTAGTTAATAATTTGTTATGGGCAAAACACCTGAAAGAACTAGGTATGAACTGCAAAGAATATTTCAGAAAGAAAGAAATGTTGAAGAATGCCACTGAAGTGATGTGTTTCAAATTGTTATCACACTTTGCATTGCAAGTTGCACTTAAACACATCTGGTGTGCTTTTAAAATGAAAATAACTGAAATATCCTTATATGAAAATGTGTGATGGAAGGAACCTTGTGGCTGGGTTATGAAATCTTGGTAAATGGACTGTAAAGTGGAAACAGTGAAAAACATTTCACTTTGGTGACGATAGCTGGCATCTCCCTTCTAGACTGCCACGAAAAGGATTTATTTCAGGAAACTCATCACATACTGTGGAAGGTAGCACCTATATGTCAGCAATTCCACTGACATTTTATGGAAAGCTTAAAAATACAAATATTAAACTGGTGATCCCTGTTTTTCTCCCTGCTCAGGAAATGCTTGCAGAATACACGAACAACAGCGCCCTCTGCACCTGAAACCCCTCCGGTTATTAAACCCAGACGTTCCTACGTGCTGGAGGAGCCTTTAATTTCAATTACTGCTTTTTTCAGCTGCTGGTAGGTATAGCTGGGCAGCGGGGGAGGGGTGAGAATATTCAGCTATATTTTTAAGTGCTATGTAACTTTGTAATATTACCTGAAAGCTTCAGCACCCTTAGGTACAAAATTTACAGCAATACATAATTCAAAGTTATGTAGAAAAAAACTAAACACAAAGCAGCAGCAGAGATGTTTCACTTTTGCATTCCCTACAGCATACTTTAGATCCCTAGTGCTGCACTTTTGCATTCCCTACAGCATAATTTAGTTCCCCAGTGTGTCATTAACAGTGAAGTACGTCAAAGTCTGGAGTTTTGTTTTAGAACAGGCTGGCTGTATTGTTTTAATCATTTTTGAGTCTTCAAATATTAGATAGAGAATCAGAATTATCTTTTTCTTGTAGTGCTAAAAGATTTGTTCTGAAGAGTTTCCAGAAACCAGAGTTTCTGTAGTAAAGCCAGAGACTGATATGACTGGATTTCAAGATTTATTAGACATAACGATGCACTTAAAATTGGAGAACTAGCTATTTTTGCAAGGCTCAAAATAGAATTATGCAAGGAAATAATTATTACCAAAATGTATTAATTTGAAGTAAGTATTTTATTTTACTACAATAATACATGTAAGAAAAATTCCTGTGTGAAAAGTTCTTGCATAATGTTTCTTGATGATCAAAAAGAACAAAAATTAATTTCTATGTGCTATTTATATAAGCAATTAGTACAGCTGAGATGCTAATTAAGCCGATAATATACTTTGCTTATTTATATAAAACGCATTAGATGAGCTGTCCAAAAACTCACAGCAGAAACATTACATTTCTCTTAAATTAAATCAGCAGTTTTTAGATACTTTCCACCACAATTTAGTTCTTCAAACCAGAGGCAGTGAAATATTAGAATTACATATATGTATTATATATATCCGTGAAGTTCAGGAATGTATCAGGATACTTTGAATTTTTAAAAAATAGATTATCTTTTTTTCCAGTTTTTCACTGGGGATAATTTAATTCTTTGCTTTTTCTCATCCCTTCCTTAGTCAATAATTCCTTATCTTTAATATGAAAGAAGCTCCAAATCGCAAGTTTTGTGTCTGAAATATGAGTTTTAGAAATGTTCAGGGTTATTTCTACATGGATTACAGTTTATGGATTTAAAGAAAGAAATGGGTGGATTGTGTGGAAGCTATTATAAAGGACTCTTTTTATAAAATTAAAGTAGCAAAGTTAACACCAAAGAGTGCTACTCTCTTGCTTTAATAGAATGGAAGTAGATCTACATCTGCAATATAATATTAATGTAACAAAATTTGTTTTTAAAATTTACTCATTTAAGAAAGGCAAACTGTCTTTGTCACAGCAATTAAGAAGCAGAAAAGTAGAAAGCCTAAAATCATATTGCTTCTGCATATGAAAAAAATACTTTTTAAGAAAATTCAAAGACATATCTGAATGTTAATGTAAGCTTAGATTATTGATGTGAAAGGGAATTAACAATCAGAAAACAATAGTTCTTTGTTACATTTCTACTTTTAAGCAATTTAAGATGCTGCTTGGAAAGATATGAAGTCTCAGGAAATTTTCAAAGACAAAGCACAAATGGCTCTTAATATCACTGTGTTCATTTTAAGAGCAAATTAAAAAAGAGTGGTGCAAATAATTGTTTCATATGTTCTTTGCTTGTGACTGCTGTAATCATCCAGGCTGATTTACAAATGTAGACTTGAAGGTTTCTCAGCTTCCTGCAGTGTAGAAGACTGTTACTTTGGCACTCACACTCATGCCCTTGTAATCACCACTCAAAACTGTGCCCTGGTACTTCCAATTCCCAGTGTCTTGATTGAACACCTCATTCTGTGCTAACAAGGTGTCCAAGGTATTTGAACAGGGGCTGCAGTCAGAAAATTGTTAATGGTTTCACTCATTAAGAGTTGCTGCACTAGTTTTGGTAATTTGGTAACTGTCTAAATTGCAAGTTGATTTTTTTCCTTCATTTTAAATAATGATGCTAAAATTTGAGACCAGGAACACTAACAGCTAAAAAACCCCAGAAGGGTGCTTAAATCACTGTATTTGTATTAAAGCAAAGGGTTTTCATAGCAGAAAAGGTATGATTTTATTTTTGAGGTTATGTTTTAAAATTATTGAGAAACGCATAAACAAGTATTAAATAGAAATCTAAGGACAGAAAATGCATAAAAAGGGAGCAGTAAAGTGTAAAATAGCCTGAAGATCTTAAAGAAATTATTTAGGAGGCAAAGCTAATATTAAAATTACAAAAAAAAAAAGTAAGCAAGAATTTGCCTTGGGCTTGGATGTACATTTTTGGTAATTGGGATGAAATTCTTTAAACCAAAAGGATTTATAGCTGCAGGAAACTGTAGTATATGTACCTGAAAAAGACCTTAGGAGTCTTTAATATTTTTTTTGCTGTATTGCAAGCTAAGCAGAAAGTAAGCCAAGATCAATGGGCCTGATCCTGCAACCCATACTCAAATAATAACGTTTTTCTTTTTCACTTTTCTATCTTGCTGAGAGCAGCATTTAGAAAGAAATGTATTTTCTGGAAAAAAAAAAAAACAGTAAAGTATTATTAAAATTCATTAAACAAATGATGTGAAAGAGATTTTACTCTTTGTATCCTCGCTGTCATCTGGGATCAGTAAGTTACTTTCTTGAAGTAGGAATATTAAAGCAGGGAGTAGGTTCTGTTTTCAGGCAGCATTTTACACCTGAAGAAAATTTTCCCCATGGAGATTTAATATTGGAAGTGGAAAGAAAACTTTCTTGAAAAAAAAAAAGAAAATCATAGTTTGCAGGTTTTTATGTACTAAAAGTTCAAACCACCCCTAAAAACTTGCAATCTACTCCTTTAAAAACAGGATTAAAATTCAGTGAGTTGGCCTCCACTGCATCTTTTGGCCAGGTTTTGTGGTTTTTCAATTACATATATATATATCTTTACAAATAATCTCTCTGTGGCTGTGAAAGTTGCACACATAAACGAAGGGAAGCAAAAGGAAACGCTAACACTGGCCACACAGAAAGCTCTGTCAGAAGCACACTATAAACGAACTGAGGAGATATTTTTTTCCCCTGTTGTTTTTCTTCCATTAATTTCAAATACTCTTTGTAACTTTAGAAAGCAAACTACTTTCCAGCACAAGTGTGGATAATATCTTTGTGGTAGGTGGTTTGAGCTTGTTCTTTACCGAACAAGTATACACTTTAATAAAAATCATAGCGGAAAATGTAAAAATAATATTGTAAATATTCTGCCAGATTTGAAATATGATATGATTTGGCCTTCACAGGAATATTCTAACCAGCAGGCAATACTCATCTGATTTTGTTTGAGCAGAATCTCTCATACAGCTCCTTTAACCACTGCACTTTCATAAAGTTATGCTACCCACATCATTTGTCTCTCAGCTGGCTGGGATATCTCTCCAAGGTACACAGTTCTTCCTCACGATGGAAAAAAAGATTGCAAGCGAAGGAGCAAAATGAAAGCGGTGTTTACAAGGCTGTCACAGTTTGCTGAGATGTGCTGTGAGCAAACAAGTAAATGTGAGCTGCTGAACAGAACATACTGCTCGAACATTACAGGAGTGCAACACGTCTCTGAGTTTTACAATAATTCCTATCTTTATTTAGATTCATGTTTCTAAAAATTTTTGGCATTTATATTTATTTAATAATGGGAATTATACTGATGTCTGAAAGGCAAATGGTCTATTAATATATCAATGTATCAGTTCTCTTCTGTCTGCCTGTTTTACTCTTTGATTGCAGCTGCAGTGGGTGTGGATAAATAAATATATTTTAGAAGAAAATATTTTTGAGTTTTGTTGTATGATCAATATATTTCTGAGCTAGACAGTGGAGGGTTTTTTTCTCTTAGTAGTTAGGTAATTCCTCTGGAGCTGATTGTGAAGATAAAATCCTATCTGTATAAATTGAAAACTTGTCTTTTTGAGCTGGAAGTTGAATACAGACCATGACTTTTGCGTGGAAAAATTACAGAAATAATGGCCCCTGGCTGTGGAGGCATTTTTTGTTTTTCATGAATCAGGCACAAAGTTATTTAAATTAATTCTGGTCTCATCACCCTAATAGAATATCATTACTGATCTTTAGAAAAAATATTAGAAATCAGCAGTGTGTGGATGCAATAGCAATAGCTGTTTGACCAATTTTCCCAAACAATTTTTTCTTTATTGAAAAGCAAGACTACTGATGACAATACTCACTCATGACGCACATGCTTTGTGCATTTCACACATTATCTTTTTATGTCAATTGCATGGATCAAAAGTACTAACTACTCTATTGCTTCATGATCAATAGGGGCTAATTTACTTACTGTCTTTTGAAAGAAGTCATTAAAGAAAAAATCAGAAGAAGAAGCTCTGTTAATATTTCCATGTAATTAAAAAAAATATATGACAAAATAAAAATTTTACTACCCAGGCTTAGTCTACAGCTATGCACTGCCTAAAGTGTTCTGCTCTTCTGATTGGATCCATTGCTACCCATCCTCAGGTATGATTACATGGACTGCAAGAGAACAGATTTAATTTCTGATTTAATTTCTTGTGACTGCTGCCTAACAGAATGCAGGATATCAGGTACCTCAGCTACAGCCATTTAAGTGCTCATATCTTCCTTCCTTGAATATTTTGTTATTTTTTCCCTTCCTCCTTCTGACACTGACACTTCTGTACTAAGACTTCTGTACTTCACCAATTCCTGTTTCAAATGTGTGAAATGTCCCTGAAATGAGAACCCTTCCCCTGAGTGTTCTGGGTTGGTCCCTTTGCCAAGGGATGAGGAAGCCTGAGGTGGTGTGAGGCAGTGGATCCATCCCAGATCTGGCACGCTCTCCAGTGGCCCATTTTTGTCCAGTAGTTACTGAGCATGGGCTTCCTACATAGCTCCTCTCCTCCTTGGTTAGGTGGGACACAGACTTTGGTGGTCCCAGGTGTATCCTGCCCCGAGAAAAAGGGCATTCTCTGATTCAAAGTAGGGGCAAAATCCACAATTTTAAGACACTTCTGAATAAAAAAGGCTGATGCCTTACCTTAACAATGAATGCAGCAGCTGCAAGATAGCCAGTGTGCTATCCTAGCACAGCCAAAAGACATGGCATTCTTTTTGACAATCATCAATTCTACAGAAATTTGTCACTAACCAGAGCAGAAAGAGAACTGAGGTCTTCTTTGGAGGCTCCACTCATCTGCTCATCCCACAGCTCAGCACAGTGCTCCTCCCATCCAGCTCTGCCAGCCATGAGAGTGCTGAGAAGTGCTGAATTTCCCAGGCACAGGCATAATGAAGGAGCAGGGACAATGGGTGATGATGAGAAAGCTTCTTGACACTAAGAAGGAGCACCTTTCAAAACTTCCTCATGCCTCCTCTGCAGCAAAAGCCAAAAAGGGCTGAGGAGAATAGTGAGAGGGAGGTTTTCACTGGTGAGTAGGTGGCTCTAATGTGGCTAAGCCCAATCCTTAGTGAGGAAGTACAGCAAGCATTTAGGTTCAGCATTATCCTCACTGGTAGCTTCAGCTCTCCCTTTATTCCAGTATCAGATTTCTCTGCACTTCCTGTCTTACTTCCCACTTTGTTGGTTCATACACAGCACTCAGCATGTGCTTCGTAAAAATGGATCACACAAGATGATGTGGATTTAAATAGGTGCAGTGACTTTTTCAACTGTTGATGGATTCTTCTTGACTGTGTTCAAAACCTCTATTTTCCAGCTGGAGTTAATGGTGGCAGTGGAATTCATTACCGGGGAAATTCTTACTGGAGCCAGAATGCTGTTCAAATCCATCTGCATTTTCCATGTTGATTGTTTATTTCTCATAGGGTTTATTTTCCTCCCCCATGTAATATCAATGATGTGGGCATGATATTTCAGCACAGGAACATCTAGTCCATCAAAATAATCCATGAAAACCTTTGTAGCAACTTGTTGAGCCATGGCAATTTCTTTGATCCATACCACAGTGACTAACAAGTTCAATATAATAAGTAAACAATGGGTTATCCATCCTGAAAAAACACCATTTGGATAGATAGGAAATAGCTCAACACTGTCATGGTCCATTGCTTTTTCACCCCACACAATTCTTAAATTATATGCATTTTACACAAAGTCCTTCCCAATCCCTGATGAGTCCATCTTCCACTTAGGAAAAAAAGAGCTGTGTGTCTTTTTGTAGTTTTTGGGGAGCCAGGACCACTTCAGCTTTACTGACAGGTTTCATTGTCTGTCAGGGGGATGAATATCACTATAATGATTTGCTATAATCAGAGGAAATGAGGTTCTGGGTGATGTGGGCAGTGGTGTCATTCATGAGGTGAATGAATATGTGTACATCTTTGTTTACTATGTTTTTCACCATCGCTGCTAATTATATCCTACTTTGCACCACCTTGTGCTCTACCTCTCCTTCATGAATACACCCTTTAAGGTCAGTCCATCTTTGGCTAATATGTACCTAAGATTTTTTAAAAATAAGTTTTCTCACTATTGTGAAATAGAATAGCAGAAAACTTCCATGAAATTATTTCTTTCTATCTGAAATCAATGACAGAGCTCCCAGTTGCAGTTAGTTAAGACCTATTGTTGATTTCCTCTTCTGGTAATATAAGTTATATGTTTTTTCATCAGCAGATTCTTTTTTTCATGTGTATGGTTTTGTATGTTATATCTGAAAGGAATAAAAAGGAAAGACAATATCATTTAGAAAAAGTGTGACTATGTGGATACAGAAAATGTTTGAATTTTTTCAATCTTGATAATAAAACTGGAATATATTTATTAATGCATCCCAGATAGGCAATTTCTATTGTGATGTGTTCTCTCAGAGAACTGTACTATGGAAAATTGAGAATAATGGGCCGTGTCATGCCTTCAGTCCATGTGCAGAACTCACACTGATGTCAATAGGAGCTCCCTACCCAAACCAAGGCCTATATATGACCCACAGAGTCACTGGTAGAAGTTTCCCATACATAACTACAAAATTAATGGAGCACTGTAATCCATTTTGAGATCTAATGAAATACACCATTATTTAAATTGCAATTAAACAGAGAGATGTCAATAGGCATTGATGACTTTCCACACGAAGACAACGACATTCATGTTACAAACCTACAGCTTTTTGGGTAGTGGCTCATAGACCCTAAAAACACATTTTCTCAGAGCATTATTGATTAAGCATCTCAGGAGCCTTAAACACATGAATTATATCTTTAGTTGTAAGACATAATTTTGTACATCTAAGACTTGATCCATTCTGGAAAGATTACAGAATCCCATGTAATGGAATTCAGCATTTCTTAATTGCCTTACATTTAGAAATTCAAAACCATAACATTAAGCTATGCTTTTGTAGCAGAGGGAGGTTGGAAGGTTGTAGAGTTCAGGTGATTCAAAAAGATGTTGTTTAAAGTTCATATACTTGATGGCGTTTCATCTGTCCATGACTTTTTAAATTATTTAATGTGATAAAATATTCTGCGTTTGTGTTGGTGTGAGAAATGTCATGAAATAATTAGGGGGTGTGTATTTCACAGCACAGAGACACCAAGTTTTATTACAACAGTGTTTAAACTCTACACCAGAACTTTTGAATCCCACAGTAATATTAATCTTCTAGTGCTCTGAAATATTTCATTCCCTGCTTCCTACCCTCATAAAAATACACAGAGAGCTGTGGCTTATCTTTGAAATTACCCATTGACATAAAATATGAGGAGTATTATTTTCAACTGTGTTTCGAGGAAGTGTTTCTCAGGATGCTTACTAGGCAGAGCAGTTCTGGTCTTCAGGCAGGAGCTCCCGTGATCCTTCCCAGAAATCAACCTCCCTGCTTGCCCTTGCCCCACAGACTGGTGCCTTCTGACAGCACCTGGCTGCTGGGAACTGACTTTCTTATTTCTTCAAACAATAGTTCATCTCCTATTTTGCATAATTCTGCAAAACAGTGAGGATGCCATTATCTGTTGTAATGTAATTATCTCTCACTTAAATGAGACATGTCCTGGCAAGAACGCTGGAGATGCGAGGCTTCAGCAAATCCACAGTGTCCTGAAGAGCTGCAATTTTCCAGTGAAGAAAGAGCAGAGTTTGCTGGACTCCAAATGAACTAAATGAGGAATCCATTCCCCAAAGAGGATCTGTAAACCCTGTCAAAATTTCGTTTGGTTTTCAGAATTTTTTTTGGTATAATTATATGGACGAGACATTACACATGTTCCTTTTATAAATAAAGTAGGGCATGATAGAGTGATATCACTAAGTATGAAGTATGAAATACATTTCTTCTTACAGAACTACCAACAGTTATTTTAAAAAGTTCAAACCGCATAGAAAGCCCCAAGAGAACTTACAATAGAATTTTTGAGGAATTTTGAGATTGACCAAATAATTTCGCATTTGGGACTTTTTGACATCTACTGGTTGTTTTGGTATTTTTAGTTGTTGTTTGGGGTTTTTTCTGTGGCTTCTCTACCAGTTATCTTTCCAGAAGGTTTATCAATGAGAAGGCTGGGCAGCTACAGATCTACTGCTTTGTGATGTTTTCATAAAGCAGTAGGTCTCATTTACTCCATGACAACACTTCCATTTAATATCCCACCTTAGCAGGGAGATGAATACCTTGCAACTGCATCACTCTGGGTTGAAGTTTATCTCTAGACAACATATAAATGGTCCCTGGAAACTATTTAAACCAGGAGTACATATAAAAGCTGTTTTTTCTTATTGTTTCCTGACTTTCTGGACACTAACCAAGACCAGCAAATTCTTAAATCCTACGAATTATTTCAGCCATCTGTAAGTTATAAAAGAACCCTGTTCAACCTCAAATACCTTAGCTGATTTCTGTTCTATTGCAGGTTGTTCCACTGTTGAGCCTCCTTTGGTCTGAAACAGGCTTTTTTTTTTTTTTTTTAATTCTTCTTCCTTTGTCTGCTTTTCCAGCTTACACCTTCCCTATGAGAATGGTATGAGATGACAAGAAAAGGTTTCTGACCTCACCATCCTCTACTTCCCCCACACTGCATTTGGAAGGGTAATTTATAAAACTCCACCAGTGTAGACTGTACACTGCTGTCCCAGTAAGGACTACAGGGAGAAAGAACCAGGATCTCGGGTTTGCTGCTTACATTTTCTTTTTTTAACCCTTTCTCCCTGCCACCCTAACAAACAGGTGATCTTTCATCTTACCTTTTTCCTTTGATGTAGTCATCTGCATAATAGAACAAAATTTTGGTCTAGTAAAATGTGAAGCTCAACTTTGGAAGAACAACTGATTTTTATTAAATAAAGCAGCAGTTCTTCATCACCACCATCAGTGGATTTTTTTTCCCGTAGTCAAGCTTGCTAAGAACATTTTAAATAATATTTTTTTGAACTGAAACTCTCAGTTCCCAGACTCTTCTCCCTTTTACTCCTGTGAACATAGTGCTATACTGTATGTCAATTTGGTCTTGTTTGTGGGTTCATTTTCCCCTCCATTAGAACAGCATTTCTCTCTTTTTTTTCCTTCTTCTGATATTGTTCAAAGGCTTCTTGTGATGCCTTGAAAAAAGTTATTGATTGTTAGATCATTTCTCTCATTCATTCAGATGTTTTCTGGTCCCCAGATGGAAACATCACAGCTGCTGCTCTGGAATTCACTATCGACTTCTGTCTCTGGATTATCAGAGCCCCTAGCAAAAAAGCCTGATTCCAGGCACCCTCTTTCCCTCTGCTGAGACTTAAAGCTGTTATCCTTCCAGCTCAAAGAAGTCCCAGTGCCTCTATATGGCCAGAGTCTGGAGCAGTAAGGTCCTGTGATTACTTTCTTTCAGCTATTTTTCTAGTGCACCTTTTTTTATATAATTTTTTAGCTCTTCAGTAGGAGCACCAGGTCTTGGACACCAGTCTGATTTCCTGCCTCCCTCTGCTGTTATTTCTGTGCTGGTCATTTGTTATATGTTTGAGGGCCAGAATCAACCTGACAAATGAATATTTTTAAAATTCAGCCTTTTCTGACCAGCAGCCATCTGCTCAGGCAAAGAAGAAAGTGGGAAGAATTGCCGTGTTTTAAATGCTTTTTACCCAATCTCTCAAGTAAAGCCTCTTTTTTAAATTCAAAGAGTTGTTATGATTCAAAGAAAATGCTTATTCTACAGACTGTTTCCTTTCCATTAAAGTTTATTTATACCGACCTCCTTGTCTGAGGGTATAATTATGAATGATCTAAGCCTGTACTGAAAATCCTAAATTAAAAAATACATCTGTTGCAAGGATTCTCTCACCAGAAACCTTGAAAATGTTATCCTGTCTCTGCATCCATATATCTGTCTGTCTGTCTGTAGGTTATGGCTATCCTTTATATGCTCCAGAAGTAAGTGGGATTAGATCACACTTTAACTGCTGTAGACATTCATGAAAGGAATAAAATAATGTGGAAAACTGAATACATTTTATAATTATTTATAGTCACCTTTCAATCACATTTTCACTTGTTAACAACTAAAGGGATTAGATTGTATTGTTCTTCCCCTTCTAGATTTAGAAATAATCATAAGTGTAAGAAAACATTATTTAAATGGAAAAAGTTATATTTAGAAAGACAGGAGAATTATGGCATGAATGACGTGAACTGCAGCAGTGTTCAGCCACAGCAAGGTGTTTTCCTGACAACAAAGGGCAATTCCTTCAGCCCAACTTTTCAGCATACCTCAGGAAGCATCGGTGAAACACATTTATTTTTAATTAGGGCCAATTCTGTCCCAACATTTGCTTCAAATATGAGGACCAAAGAGCATCAGAAAAGGACATTATTTCTGCAGTCCTTTGAAGCTGCTGCCTCCTGATATGTAGCTCCAGGGAGGGCAGCACCACACGGACAGTGGATTCATAGCAAAATCTCCACTTGGCAGAAGATATCCAGACAGCACTTTTCTCAGTTGGATTTCACCTGACTAATAATCTTATTTTTCATTTTTTAAACATTACAATGAAATGAGTCCATTAAGATGCCATAATGTTAATTAACATTGTCATAAGTTCTTTCATTTCACTTGCATGCATTTTTCAAAGGTACATTGTGGAAATGATTTTTTTACCCTGCCATTTGCCTATATATCATCTCATGCTAGTACTGAAAGGTTAAATGTTATAATTTATGCTAATTTTAATTTTCCCTACTGCCATAGGCAGTACAAATCAAGCAATTGATTATACATCACTGACAGTATAAAACAGAGCAAACATACAGTTCTGTCAATGAAAGGCCTGTGCCAGGTTAGTCATAGTTAGGTTGTTATGGCCTCCTGAGAACAGCAGCCAAAGCCAAGCAATAACGATGATATGAATATTTATTTTGTGCATAATTTTGGATCCAAGCCATATCAATAAATAATTTTCCGTAGTACTTTTGTGCCTCAAGAAGTTTGATGGAAAGGCTGTGTGCCTCTTGTAGAATTTTGTGCGATAAATACCAGATATTAATTTGGTATTTTCAGAGAAGGGCCTGATGTTGCAGAGGTCAGGCAGAGTTTCACTGAAGTATGTTTCCGTATGAGAATATGTAGGTTACAATTACAGGAGAAGGAAGATACTAAGGCCTGGCTTAGGCCATCAAAAGGCAGAAGTGTATCACTAGTTTGATATCATCTGGCAGCTAATTTGTTCCCTTGTCAATATCATAAAGAGTATCTTTGGACCTGAGGAATGATAGTTAGGTTCTCAGAGATTTTAAAAGAACCAGGATAAACACCTAAGTTGTTAATTTACTCAGGTCTTAAACCCTTCCCTCCTCACAGCACAAAGAAAGCAACACATCACCCTGCTTAGACCCCTTCAGGGCTCATCTTTTCTGTTGCTCTGCTCTCCAAAACTAGCATTTTCTCCACAAATGTAGCTTCTCCCTAGATAGCAGGCACTTATTTTCATGGATAAATGGTTCATTCCTTGCTCTGCAACCTACCTTGTAAGATAATGAAACAGAAGAGAGAAATGATGTCACAGAAGTAAGAAGTGGTGGCTAGCAACTGGTACTTCAACTTCGTGGGACAGAGGCTTAATTCCCATGGAAGACAGGCTGAGGTGACCCAAAGCTCTTGGACACAGAAGAAAATGCCATTTGGAGGAAAACAGAAGAGATCCCTGTGGCTGTTGGCAGTACAGGAGACACAGTCTGGGCTGGGAAATGTGGTCAAGTGTCTCAAGAGCTTTTCTTCTCCTGAAAATTCCCCAACCTGGGTAAAAGTCACTGTGGGCACCTTGCTGGAAAGATCCTGACAAGTGCAGAGAGGGTTGCAGTCTCTCTGGTACTTTCTAGAGGACAGTCAATGCCACGTTGCTTATGGTAGAAGGAAATGGAGCATTGACAATGGGATTAGGGAATTATTGCCTGACTTGAGGCCAAGTGGGTAACCCTATGAGACAAAGACAATTACACAGATCACAGAAGATGGGAAGGAGATTCTTGCAACAAGGCAACAACAACTGAAAGGCAAATGTTGCAATAATTTTTTTTCAAAAAATAATTGATAAATTTCAGCATAAAAATCCTGTTGACTTTTAATTGGAAGTCAGTTTGAGTGGTTTCAGCACTGTAACTACAATAGCCATTCTTGCTGATTTTTATGTGTCCAAAACTTATTCAATGTTTGTGCGACAAAGCTTAAAATAGAAATAGGGATTTAGCTTGTCCACACGTCAGCTTTGCATTGCAACATGATTTTTGTTAGAGACGTATTTGTGAATAAAGCTGTTGTACCAAAAGATTAGAATGCTGCTTTTCAAATTCAGTGCTTTAATTTAAAGAAGACACCATAATTTTTTTTCATGTAGCTATTGCTTCTTGATTTAGAATTAGTGAAACACTGGTTACTTTAATCCAGATGGTTTCTTCCCCACCCATAAGGATTGGTTACTTTAGCACAGATGTCTCTTTTTCTTCCATAAGGCATATTAGAAGGAAAACAAAGATTCACATTTAAGCAATAAATAATAACAAATACCACCCCATTGGCTTAGATATGTCCAAATCCAAAACCACAGCTTAAAGTTACTTTAAAGTGTGGTGGACCACAGCTTAAAGTTCTTTCATTTTGCTTTCTTTTAAAAAGATTTTACTTTGTTGACATTTTTTGCACAGTTTCAATTGATCTTTATTGAAAAAGAATAAGGATGGAGCAGACTGACAATTTTATTTGACAGATGATTAATAACTTTGCTTAGATCTGGCCTGAAGTGTAACCACAAAGTGTTTGATAAGGGATGGATAAAATATGGTTTGCAGGCAGTAGAGAGTTTAAGGGACATAAAATGGCTGAATGGCAATCTTAAAAATGCAAGGTAGAGAGCCATGACATCGTGTTAGCAGGGCTCTAGTGCCCTTTCATCCCAGGGTTACTCCAACTTTTCTTCTGATTGCTCTTGGCTCGTGGTGGAATAGTCTCCCTTGTCGCACGTGTGGAAACAGATATTGTCTGTTGTCTGTTTATGAGCAGATCTCTTCCTTTGTCCACAGGACAGTGGCTCAGCCTCATCTCCCAAAGGCTCCACGCTGGGCTCAAAGCACCAAGGCTGAATCTGAGATCAGCACAGGCTCTGAGGGGCCTGCCTGGGGCCCTTTGGGCCAGCCTGCTTACCCTTGCTGTGAGGAACTCTTCTCTTCTTCCCTGTCAAGCACCACACCAATATGTTTTCCCTGAAACTCCCCTAAAGTTTCAGCTCCCTGCTTTTCTCCAAAAGAAGGGTGATCTGGCCCAAAGTAAGCTTGAGTAAGCAATTGAAAACAAAATTCTTTTATGATAACAATTTTTCTTAGTCTTTTTAGCCCAGTCCAGATTTTGTTACTGTGGGGAAAATTTGGTTGTAAGGATTTATATTATGTTTATTTAATTAGTAATTTCTGTAAATGAAAAATTAATTCTGTTACTTGTGGTGATGTGTCATGCCAGGAATAACATTTTTCATCTATGGCTTAACACAATACGCCATTTTAAAGGACCTTTTCCTAAAATTTAATTTTAGATTTGGGACTATGGAGCATTTAACTTACCTTCAGGAGGATATTTTGAATAAAAATAACAAGGAACTGCTTTACTAGAATATCAACCATGCTTGACTGATATTAACCATATGAAAAAAATGTATGGGACATATAAAATTCACATAAGAACTACAGTTAAGCCTACTCATATTTTTCTTTTAAAATGGATATCCAAACTTTAAAAGTCTGTATGTTATTCTTCTTAAGATCCAAATATATTTTTGGAGACTGAGTTCCTACTGTTTGCAATAATGAACACCTCATGGATGGCAGGGGAAAAAAAATCAACTTTCCTTAATGCTACTGTTGGCCAAAGGGAGAGTGAAAAAAAAATTATAACAAGATATCCCCTGTAGTAGAACTATACTTTCCCCCCAATCTCTGGATGGAGTATGCAGTTTCAGGGAAGCCTTCTCACTTCCATCTCCTGTTTTCTTGCCTTGTACCCTGGAGGTTCGCCCCAGATCAAACCCCAAGGGACCCAGTGGGGTGTTAAGGCTGAGGAAGCTGAAGTAGCTGCTTTCTCTGTAAGTGCCAGGGGGCAAGGACAGGCCAGAGTCAATGACAAGGATCCTGCGTGACTTCACTGAGTGTTGGATGCTGCCCAAGCAGTCAGTCCAGGGCATTCTGCCTGCTGGAGCCCGTGGAAACTGGGGACAGCACACGGAACTGGTCTGATACTGGTGTACAGCTCCTCACAGCACAGTGGACTGGCACCCCAGGATATACTCTGTCTTGTTAGCTGTCCTGTATTGTCTTCTGTAAATATAGTGAGTAATGCAAAAAGCATTTACTAATGAGGCTTAAAATTTTCCTTCAAATGCTAGTCTGGCATATTTACATGCTTGTGGTTTGCTGCCATTATATGCACCAAGTTTTGGCCTATGCCCTTCATTCATGCTCTCTGGGAAACACGCTCCTTTGAGAGAGTCGCGGGTAATTTTGTTCTCCCCGTTTTAGCAGGATGCTTCACTAGCTGTGTGCCAGTTGTCTTAGAAATGCTGGTTTAACTGGCTGAGCAGTCAGAGGGGTTTTTTGGTGCTGGGGCCTCTAACACTGGCACGTGCAGCTCGTGTGCGTTTGAGGGTGAACGTGACGGCTGAAGACAGCCTGTTTCAGGCCTCGGTGAGCGGCACCCTACCCCCAAAAGTCAGAGGTTACATTTCAAGGACCGGCTCCACTCCTTGGGTTGCCGACCCCTGGTGATAAGAAGTCTGCTTGGAGCAAGGTCACAGCGGCACAAACCACCTGCCCATCACCCGGTGCCAGGGGCTGGGAGCCAGGTGAGCCTGTGCCAAAAGCGCAGGAGCCAGGAGGGGAGCGGGAGGGGAGAGGCCTGGGCAGAGGCTGCTGCAGCCCTGCCCCTGGCCAGCCTCCACTGGCAGCAGTCCTGGTGAGCCAGGATGAGTTCTGCAGAGCTGCCTTTCCCCTTCACTGGACTCCCTGCAAGAGGCTGAGGGCATCAGGGCTGCAGATGCTTTCATGGGTGAACTTGCTGTTTTCAGAGGTCTGGCTGCAGCGAGGTATCTAACATGTCATAAACACAAGCTTAAGTTCTTAAGGATTAAAGCAAAAGTTAGACAATCTGATTCTCCAAACAGCAGCAGAGGATGGAGTCAACAGCTGTCTGAAGCTGCTGTGGCATGGCACAACTGGCTGGGAGGTGCTAAAGTTGGAGCTGGAGGGGCTGGCTTGCAGATGCCTAGAGGTGACCGTCAGTAAACCAAAGGGTACGACATCCTCCTCCTCCTCCTCAGTATTTTGAGGACCAAGCTATGACCTAACACAGGAGCTACAGTTGCTACAAAGTTGACAAGTGCTGCCTCTCCTTGTTTTGCTTCTGCTTTGTTCTTGGTCCTCAAGAAGGGGCAAGGACTTTATTCTTTATTACAAATAATACAAATGACATGGAAATATTGAAAGAATCAGCTTTAACTGTAAAAAATGTAGCTAAGGGTCAAACATTTAGCTTACCTCCATACCTAATTTTTATTGATATATAGTTGCCAAATCAAAATTATTTGATATGAGATGGCAGTGGGCATTCAGAATGACATAACTAGGCAAATATAAAAGGAAATTCCAGATGAAATTGCCAGAGGAGTCATTCTTCAGAAATCCTAGCTGTAAAATATTTCTCCCAGTTCATGAGACAACTGCAAGAAGCATTCATGACTTTAGGAATAAGTTTCCTCAAGCAACTTTAGCCTTTATTTAAGATCTGGAAATCCGTGTATCTGTAAGAAGCTATATGTAAAATGCATTTTACTCTTTGAAGCAGAAGGCTTTTAAGGGACTTAATTAATTCTGCTTTAAACATGGATGATGATATCCGTACGTTAGTTTCATGTACTCCAGGTGATGCACTGACTTTATTTAGTTTATATGGGCCAAGACAGTCCCATAGATGTGCTGATATAACTCTGTTGAGATACCACATGCAGATTGCTTTTTTTATGACTTTGAATATTTATTTGAAGTTTTCATTTCAAGAGATTTAGGTGGAGTCATTCTGCCTGATGAATATAGTTGTGGATTTTTTTTTTTAGTGATGTAAAAGGGTTTGCTTCCCCCATCTGGTCGTGTATCCATTGTGTCAATTTCTGCCGTTCTCTTGCTCCAAAAAAAGCACATAGACTCATGTGGTTGAAGTAATCTGACTCTCAGCCATCTATTGACATAGCCTTAGTCACCCAAATACAAATACCTCAGACTCTTTCATACTCAATCCTCAAAACCAGATTTTGCTGCCTGTCCTTTCCCAGAGCCATTCCCAGTTCAGACCTGTAAGTGGCTTTCCCACATTGTTCTCCCTGGTTCTGCCATCCACAGTCTTTTCCATGACCCTATCATTGTCTTGCCTGCCCCTCCTGGAAGCATCTCCCATAGCTCTAAAGTCCAGGGAAAGCCAAGAAGCACATCTGAGCATCAGTCCTGCCTTCAACACCTTCTTACATTTGTAGCCTTTGTGGCTAAATGACCTTTAAAAAAAGATTTTCAGAAGAGCTATAAAAGACTGCGAGAGGAAAGCAACAAAATAAATACATTTAGAGTTAATATATCCAAGAGAAACATCTGTTTGTTCCTTTGAGTAACCAAAGGCAAATACACGTGTTCAGAACATGCTACAGACTAATGCCTACAGCTGACAAAATGAACTTTCTGTTCAGCATCATTAATAATGGGTTCAAACAATTTTTTTTGTAGTGCTAATACAGTGCTTTTAGTTTTATTAAATAAATAATTGCACTTTTTTTTTTTTTTTTTTTTTTTTT
>VZRH01005942.1:896253-1012220 GCA_013397555.1 Urocynchramus pylzowi | reverse complement strand
TAGCATTTAGACTACCTGTATCTTCAAATTTTAGACACTTCAGTAGATGACTATTTACCCAAAAAGACTTTTCTCACAGGGAGTTCACATGTAGGACTTCACTTAATTGGAGCAGACTTCTAATTAGTAACAAAATTAATATTTTAAAAAGAATCAGATAAAATATACACACTGGAGTGTGCAAGAGTATTAAATACAAGCAGCAGAAGACAGCACTGATCAAAACATTTCTAGAGTGCCACTTGGGTTACTCTGGGTGCTGCAGGCTTGGGAACATGGCCAGGCTGCACCCTGTTTCCCACAGAGGAGAGAAAGTCCTCTATACTTCCCTCTTGCCCAGGAGAAGAGAAAATGAAGGGCCAGCAGGGAGCTCCTGGGTCTGCAGTGCAGTGCTTGGTTTGGGCTCCCAGATGAGCCATGAAGGGGGACTGAAATCCCCAAGTCCCCCCAGAAAGCCTTATGCTGCACGTGAGGATGATTCCTTCTCACCTCGCTGGATGCTTATGAGAAACCTGGCCCCAGGGCTCAAACTGAATCGATGGGGATTGGGAGACTGGGGGAGTGCTCAGAATACTTAAAAGGAATATTCTGCTCCTGCAATCAGCTTTTGCTTCTTGCACTGTGCGTGTGGCCACACACATGCAAGCATCTCACCTAGAAGAGATGTGTTTGTGCACTTTGTGACTGTAAACATCTCTTCACAGTGAAACACTTGTGCTCCTCACATACTGCCCTTCTGTATGCTTCAGGAATTTTTCACTCATCTAGACAGCAATGCAATTTTGAACTTTCCCAGGGTAGCAGTAACCTCCAGTCTTCACTTTTTGTAATATGTTCCATATGTTTCTTGATGATCACACACATGAAAAATCATAGAGTATGTATCAGAGTATATATGTATGGATTCATCATCCATCCCCTTCTGCATGATAACTCTCCTTGGAGGGGGGTGGCAAGTTCAATACATCAGCCACTCAGGGAATGCAAACACCCATTTAATGGGTGTCACAGAAAAACCCAGTGTAGGTGAAATCATCCCACCCTTCCCATTATTAAAGACAACATGAATGGGAAAGGAACTTCCTCCACAGGTTCAGTTTTCTGAGGTGTGGGTGAAGCTCCAAACAAGATCTCCCACATCCACAGGCAATGCTTCAACATGCAGATTAAGTGAGATCTGACATTCCTGCAGTTAATGATTTGTTGATTAAATACCACATTAGAATTTATTTATACAATAGGAAACATATTTTGCAGTTTTTTTCTCAGATTTAAATTTCTAACCACTCCTTCTGGCAACAAATCTAGTTTAGATCCATTGAAGTTATCTTTCTGTGATGATACAAATAGAGGCAAGGAATATTGATTTTGGTGGGATGTTGAGATATAGCCATCTGTTTGCCAAGCATGATTACTTTCAGTTAATTTCCAATAAAGCCCAGAAAAGCCACCAAAAATAGTCACTTTTGGATGTTACAGACAGCGTAGACTACTGGAGACATTTTAAAAGAACACAGTTTCAAGTTGTTCTCCACTTGATTTCTGAACAGTTGGCCCTGTGACATTTGGCCAACCAAAAAAATGAGCATAATTTTGAATGGCCTCCTTGCACCATCTACAGGATTTGGTAGGACATTTTGGAGGTCATGATTTTAAAAACAGAAGTCCTTACCTCAGAAGTACTGCCAACAGAGGCAGCAAGCAGAGAAGAAAGATCCCTGTCCTAGTTGGGAAGTTGAGTGCAGCAAAAAGGAAATTTGTGTATATGAAACAGTAACAAGTCACAAGTGCCCATCTCCTGTAGTCTGTAACAAGAGGGATGAATAGGACTCTACTCTACACCCTGGAAATTGGGAAGTTACTAAGGAAAGACATCAAAGATAGCAGAAATTACTCCTACATACCTTAGAAAATGAACTGCAAGGTGGCCAGGCAGCTTCTGCAACTTAAATCACTGTGAGTAATCTGGTACTATGATTTGAAAATCTGTTTTACAAATGCTTCATATTGCTGTTGATATTTTTAAAAAGTTATTTAAATTTCATATGCCCCCCGGAAGTGTTGTCAACTTGTATTTTATGTCATTCTCCTGCAGTGAGGGAGGTGCATCTTTTCAGTGTATAGCAAAGCAAAACAGCCAATGGAAGATGTAGGGTAATATAAAACTCTACAGCATATGCTGCTTCACCAGGGAAAGGAAGCTTGTCACTCTACTCAATAAAAGACATAGAAATACCATGGGATTTTTCCCCCCTCCAATTGGGCCCCAAATGTTCTCATGCTATACTTGTAATGTGCATTACTAGCTGATTAGAAGTGACATCAATTAGTCACATGTCTGTGTTTCTGATGGAAATAAAAATGAGCTTCTGTACACAAAATCTCAAATTCATCTCTACATTGCCTAGGGATTTTTCCTTCTGCAATATCAGTTATCGGTTTAATATAATATTGTTGACTTAACAATGATATATTTCAGGCTGAAGGCAGAAATGCATTTTGCATTAATAAATTGTTTTGAGATGGGCTTAAAGAATATTTCATTATATAAGAGAGGCAGCTATAAAACCTATTTGGTGGTCTTTCAATCACTGCTACCTGTGGCCTATTTATGTGGATGGCATTCATCAGTGTGGCAGGAAATATTAAGCAAGTGCTAGACAGTTATTAGCTCTCCTCAAGCAGAAGTCCTCATACCCTCTATTCATATACCATGGGAAAAATTCACTTGGTATTTTCTTTCTTGCAACTGTTCTGCTGTTCATAATTTGATGGAAAATTGATTAATCACACATTTAACTCAATGCAAGATCTTCTGCACTGTAATAAATTATGGCCATTAATCAATAAGTACAAAGTAATTCCAGGAGTCTGGAGACATGCTGATTTCTAATAGAAAAACTTGTGCTTAGGCCTTCTTGCCAGTGACCACTTCATCTGAGGTATTTTGCACCTGCCTCAATCCAATTAGATGACATAATTAATGAATCTCGGTGCAGTTGATAATTTGTTATACAAAAGAAAGAATGTTTTGGCACATCTATTAAGTCCTGATGTACAAATCTTTGCAAAGGGGGGAATACTTAGGAAGCCAAGTGAGCTTCCTAGCATACTACATACAATACTACAGCCTCTGCTACGGCAGAAGAAATGTCTGTTTATTCCAGGGCGCTGAGTATGAAAATTTTACTGAACTTTAAAATCTGCACATTTCCTTCTGCCATGTTTAAAGGGGGCCTGTGCAGAAGCCTGCCACGCCATCTTGCTTCTTTCATGACAAATTAAATGGTATGATTCCAGCAAGCATTCAGGAAGTTTTGTTTCCCAGGCAATCTAACCAATGTGTCCCTGGCCACGTATCGGTTACAGTTTTACATATCGCAATCCATTTGCACCTGTTATGTACAGCTAACATATAGACACTCAATAGATGTTGGTGAGAGAAGGAGTGTGAAGATAAAAAGAACCAGTCTGCTGCTAATTCTGTCACTAGGAGACGCCATGAGCAGATTTTATTTAGAGACTTTGAAAAACAATTAGCTGAGGATTATAGGACTAAAAGGCCTTTACTAGCTGTACCTGGAAAATACTTTGCCCATTTAATGCCTTCTAAGCTGTCATTGTGCTTGAACTTCAGTCCCAGTGATTAATGAAAAGCTGCAGGGCACAGCTAGAAGCTAAAGTCTCAATTATGGAAAAGCAGTAACTAGTTTAATGTGCTGATGCTTTTATACTTAAACTGACAGCTGTGAAAAATGGCAATATTTCCAATCATGCTTTAATAATTTATCATTAATTTATTGGCATGTCCAACACACTTTAGTCCTACTGTTCTTTTTCTCCTTTTAGGCTCATGGCATTTCAATACTGGAGAGCAAAATCTGTTGCAAATCTCTAAGGACGAGCCTCCTTATGGTGCCTGAGTGATTACTGTTTGCAGGCAGTCACTATTACCAAGCAGTCCACAGTTTACCGGCAGAGATACAGCACGAACATTTTTGTAGGCTATGATATGTGAACGTGTTTCATTAGCTGCTGCTAAATTGCTCCAACTCCATCCACTTCAGTGGAGTTAGAGCAACTGAAGAACATAGATGGCTTTGTGGGACTGGGGGCAGTCAGGCTCACGCAGACAGTTTTCGTTCGTCAGCCCAGCAAGCTCCCTGGATGGAGAACAGGAGCTGTCTAACTGCTCTAAATCAAAAATTAAATTTAGAAAGTGTCCCTTTTGAAGAGCACAGGCAGAGTGTCACCTGCTATGAAATCTGCAGAAACATTATTATGTTTAATACTTAACAACTGAATCAGTGCAGCTAAGTCAATTTGAACTAGCTGAAGATCTACAGTCCATTTATTTTTGAAATATTTTTTATTTTTTCTTTGCTGTTTTGGTTCTTCCTGCTTATTCAGTTTCTTCTGACAACGGTACGAACAAAGAGAGAGGAACAAAGTCAAATAATAAAACATTATTTCAGTACAATTTCCATGCTGCATTTCCAATTTAGTTTGTCATGTTTCATGGCTGTTCCCAGGTCTGCTGTGGACTGGACAAACACTCATGAAAATTGGCAAATATTCTTTTCAGGGTTCATTCAGGGTTTTTTTTTTTTGACAGCAGAAGTTGACCCTATTTTATCTTTCATGTGATACTCCTGTCATTTGTAAAATATTAGTCATCCAAGCAGGAGTGCCTCTGAATACTTTATTTTTTACACAAAACCTCAGTCTTATTTGTACTTTTGCATACATTTCTCTTTGTGTAATGGCTGACGCAGTCTGGGTGAAACTCACTGCAATTTTGGGGGGAACTTGATAACTCCTGAGCTTTTTTGCCAAGCTCATGCTGCCCTAAATGGCAGCTGAGCTCTTCCTGACAGCCTGGTTGTGCTGGTGGTTGTCAAAAAACAGGCTGACCAAACAGTGGGGAAAGTTATCCTGGACTGTTTGATGTAAACTACTACAAAATTGTAACTGGCTGTCATTCATGAACTGGTTGAATAGGAGAGACATGGCTACTAGAGAATATTAACACCAATTGATGTAATGCTCTAACAAGTATAACATATTATATTGCTGGACTGTTCACAAAAAGCTGCAGTGTGTCCAATTTGAATTGATGTGATGGAAAAGACCTGTCAAGTGGCTTGTTCCATACGTTGAGAATTTGCTGTTTCCTATTAAAAAAAAAAAATAAAAAAAGAAAGATTTTTTGCCTTTGTTTGTATTTGCTTTTCAGATTTTTTGTTTGACATTTTGATCATTTTGATCATTCTTTTCCATGCAGACAGAGTTTATACTAATTAGTTAACAGTTCAATTATTATCAAAGGGAGTTTTGAATGAAAAGGAACCAAGTTCCCAGCCCTGCTCTAACTACATGTTTGAGCACCGTGTGTAGCCCTTCATTAGGAACCCTGGAAATGGGCAAAGAAACGTGAGTCATTAGAAATACTTATGTCTAGTACTCTTTCTTAAAGGAATTGAGAACCTCTTTTGGGAATTTCTGCCTGGAAAAAGGCAGTTTATTCTAATCCATATTATCTGTCATGCTGTAGACCTAATGCTGTCTTTTAGCAACATGTGAAAGAATGGAGAAATACAACAAAACACATACAGGTGGCTGGGATGCCAAAGGTATGTCTGGATTTGTGAGGTTCATGTCTGGCTGTTGCTGGATGCACAATCACCAGCAATCCTTCTATTACTACTCTGCCACCCTCTATTTTTCAGGCTTCTATTTTTTTGAGGCTTGATTACAGCAATTTGGAGGATGTATGCAAACCAATTCCAGCTACTAATTGGAGGAACTCTACTAATTAGAAAAGGCTATGGAACAAATAACAATTGGCAAGTATGGGGTCTTCTTCTGTATGGAACACCCTTCATACAGTGACTTCTGTCTTGAAAAAAATTATCATTAGATTTTCTGGGTACGAGACTGACTTTGAAAATCATTATGCATGTTGATAATATTGCAAATATAAAAATATTTGGTATTTTCCTTAAAGCCCCAACTGCTGAAGCTATGTGATTGTATAAGGGTCTTAGTTTCTATTAAGAAAACTAAAAAATAAATTTCAGTGCTTCTTGATAGAGGAAAAGCATTGAAAGTATGCATTCCAAAGGCCCAACTTGAAAAGGCAAATAAAAAAGAAGATTTTTTTAAAATTTAAATTTAAAAATCATCTTTCTCAAAAGTCTCAATATCTATTGGAAATGACAGCAATTTTTGACTTTCTGAAGTTAGCACAGATAATTAGAAGTTAGATATGACTGTAACTGCTACCATAGATTAGATTTCTTTTTAGTGTGACTAAATGCAAACTTTGTAAGATCCAGCTCCTATATCTACCTCTATTGCAATTTTTGGTTATGTTCCCAAAGAATGGTTCACATCTTTGCTGAGACAAACATTTAAAACATGTAGAAATCAGTTTTGCAGGACATTTCTTTATGGTACCTTGTCAGAAACAGTCAATGCTTTCTTAAATTGATTTTAAACAGGGAGGTGTGCCATTGGGCAGACACTGATTATCTAGTCATTGGCTGAACATCTCTCCTCTCTCTCTGAAAGCAAGGCAGTAGCTGGCTGCTGGAGGACACATCTCAGGATCTTAACTGGGAGATGTACTGCTGCAATGCAATTTTTATCCCATGCTACTTCCAGATGAGGCTGTACTATTTCTGCTAGAGCAATCTTCTGTTTGTGCTAACGTGGGCAGGTTTACAAGAATGCATGCGTGCATTTTTGCAAGGAACACATCTAACTTATATATGATATTCCATGTATTTGCATTAGTCTTCAAGTAATAAAATAAAAAAGCATTAATTTCATGTTTGTCATCTTAAATGCACTCCCTTAATAAGCTTAAACCTCTTACACTTATACCTGTGCTTTATCTCTTCACAAGCAGCCCATGCTTCCTAAAAATAGTTCCTTTCCACTATGAGAGAGTATCTCTTCCTCTGCTGCTGAATTGGATAAGAATATTGTCCATTCTGCAATAGAGGGATTTGTCTCACTTTCCCACTGCCTCAATGAGGTATTTTTAGCAGCTATTAATGTTAGCTTAGTCCAAATATTATTTACAGTAGAAGCACCAGATATTTTAGTAATGTCATTTAATACATGTAAGTCTAGAAATTGCTGAAAATTCAGTCCTGTTGACACTTTGATAAAGTCAAGTATTTTCTATTGAGATTCTGTGGCTCTGGAATTCAGTATCAGGTGATGAATGTCTCAGGTGCAGTGCAGGTATTTATTTGGTGTGATCCTTCACTGAGTACATGTGACAAAAAAAAAAATCAGAAAAAACTGGCACACAGCCAAGGCTGCTCAGCACCTTCACTGATACAGACCAGGTTTTAGGACCTGGTTTGACCATGATCTTTGTCTATCATAGCCAACACTCGGTGCTTCTGTGGGCATTGCTGCCTGAATGCAATATTCCCATGAGGAAGATTTCATGCTACTGAAAGTGCTGTCTTGATGGACTTTATAGATTGCCCTAAGCTATATTATATCATGACAAAATGCCAGTTTGCCACTACCTTCTGAATTTGCCTAAGTACCTTAAAACACAAACAATACACTTTGTGTCTTATGCCAAATGCTGCCAGATTTCCCAGCGACCTACTTTCACTGAAGGTCAAAGCCAGTCAGACACTTTCTCAGACTTACATCACAGTGGGGTTAGACAAACACCTGTAATTGTGCTAGGGGATCATGCTTTGCACTTGCCAGAGAAAATATCAGAGTGGAGTTATTCCAATTGATTTCAACAGGTCAAGCTCAACTGCACTACAAGAGATGTGAGACAGATTCAACGAGCAACAGAAAACAATGGGCTCTGTGTCACCTTGGTAGTGAGTAAAGGTGGGTGGGAGTCAACATGTTGGAAATCTCCAGCCCATAAATGCATGTTACAGTTTAGTCTTGTGTCACACACAGCTTGGTTTGGAACATCACTCACACAGTGGTAAAACCAGAATGCCACTTTTAAGGAAAACCAGGTCTTCCATTTTTCTCCAGCTGTGTCGTTCCTTATTCATTACATTGTTTGCCCAAACTGTCTCTAGAGTTCAGGTACAAGTTGGACTTTCCTGCCCAGCTAGAAAACAACACCTAATGTTTTCTAACTCCGGGAGACATTGTTTGGTTTGGACTGTGGTGGTAAAAATAAGTGGGGACTCTTCTTCTGACTGGAGCCCTGAAGTCCTGGTCTTCCCAGTTTCTTCTTTGTAGCCCAAGAGCTTGTTCTCCTGTAGTGATTGCACCACCTGCACATTGCCTTGGTGTAATCATAACACAACCTTACTCTTCCCAGTGGGGGATGGTGGAGACTGCTTTCTCCTGAGCCCAGGCACACGTATCTTACACAAATACTGTTTTGTGGTAAGAAGTGAAAGAGCAGCCAATTATTCTTCACCTTTCTTGCCCCCTTGCCCTTCCCTTAAAAGTGGATCTAGCCTGGAATAGTTCACTAAAAGTCACATTTCATACAACAGTTTTTCAGAGAACCTTTTCTTTTCCTTTTGTGCAAGATGAAGTCATGCTTGGCCACGCTGTGACACTGAAGCCCATCCCAGATGAATAGAAGTGATTGTCCCTGGCCTAACTTGGGGTGTTACATGCTGGCTTTACAAGGAAGGGTGTTGCATGGCTTACATTACCAGGAAACATTTACTAAATGATAGAAAAAAAAATTAATTTTTGTTTTAAAATTAAAAGACGGTATCAAATCTGCCCAATAAATCAAGGGGCTCACTGGTAGGCCCTGCAGTGGGGGGATGCATGATTAATTGAAACATCAGAGGTGGGAAGTGAGAAATTGTCTTCAATGCAGACTACCTAAATACTCAGAAGTCTGGAGATAATATGTGCTCTGATTGATGTATTCTGAGTGAAGCCACACTCACAGTACCAGGGTAGTGCAATGGGAAAGTTCAATTTCAGATGTCTAGGGCAGGAGCAGATCGTTTGATAGACCCTCTTTAGGAGTATAACAACTTGGAAAGTTATCTCTAAGTTTTGATAATCACTTTGCCTTCTGAGACTGCCAATCTATTTCTTAACTGTTCTTTTTAGTGTGAAAAAGACTCCCATTTCTATTCTCTGCCCTACATACTTGGGTCAGGAAGCGAACATCCTATTTTTATAGCTTTGAAGCAAAATGGATATATAAGCAGCTGATTTCTTCACAGAATCCTTCTCAGACATTCTTTTATTTTTTTTTTTTTTTACAAGAGGAGTCCTCACTATTTCACCAGTCTTTACCTTAAAAGAAATAGGGCAACACAACTAAAGAAGATTCACAATTTTACCTGCTGAAGGGCACGGTAGTCAATGGTATTCAGCCCTGCAAGGACCTGCTAATCTTATTTAAACTGTGGCCCAATTAGAAAAAAAGACTCTTTAAATATTTTTTTTTTTGAACAGCGTACAACAGAATAAAAAGATGTTTTAAAGAAGCATTCTGAATTTTCCACTAACTGAATGCAGCACATTTTTGTTTGACAGATGAAAAAGGTTTTGTTTATTTTGAACACTCCTGCTTCAAGAACTCATGGAAAGCACATTTGAATCTGTCTTACTACAATATCAGGCTTGGTTTTGGCTTGGGAAGAGGAACTAACCCCCATCTGGGACAAAGGCAGCTGACTTTAAGGCATGTTTTGGTCTTACAGAACCTTATTAGCAGTCATTCTGTTTCTTTGGTAAAATGAGTTACTTATTCAGCTTCAAGGTACCTTTTTATAAATATCAAAACAGATGATTTCTTGCAAGCAATTATTCTGGGGAAAGAATAGTGAGGGATTATTTTGGGAAGGAAATTAGGGGAGACACTTTAATGTACGCAAACACAACATATGACAGTAGCATTGCACTGCTGTGTAAAACAAGTCATTCAGATTTATATATTGAAGTCTCTGTTAGTAGTTAATCTGCTGCTGGCCACCTGCAGAGGAGGAATGGAAAAGGTTCCTTTTGATCTCTTTTGTGAAATGACCTTTAAGGGTGAAAAAATATAAAAAGAAAATAAATGTGAATGAACCTTAAAAGGTTTGGTACAAATATTCTGTTGGGAACTGTTTGGTCCTTTAAAAAGATGTCCACATAGGATATAAAATGTATGAAAGAGAGTAACATCTGTGCTTTAGGTCAGGAAGGCTCATCACCCATTAATGTAACTCAGCTAACTTCTTACAGGTCACTGAGACACAGTGTTAGTCTGGTGGGTTACTTTGTGAGTGTGCTGTGTCTCAGCAGAGAAGAGCAGCTTTGAATATGGAAATGAAGGAGGTAAGGACGGCAATTTAAACTCTGCTATGCAATACATCTCTTCTTGACAAGGGCTCCATTCAGGTGTGGTGTTTTGCTGACCCCTGTGTAGTTTATGCATCCCTGTGCCTAAAATCCTGGTCTTTGTCTTGTACCTGACTGTGGGTTTGGATTCAATTTCACTGGTAGGAAAACAGATTTAACCATGATTTATACCCATTTCAGTGGAAGGGGCCAAAGCAAAGCTCCTTCAATCTTGCCTGCATCAGCAAACACTATAGATTCACCCATGCATGGAAATAAAACTGAGTGCTTGCATCTCACATTATCTTTGTGTCTAAATGAGGCTAAATGTCTGAAAATCATGCTCATGACCTCTGAGTGGGCAGAGATAATTCTGCCTATTATACCTCTCCACTTTCCTAAGATCCTGGATTTCTCAAACTGTCTGTAAAAGCCCAGGTTCTCCTCTGACCCTTGCACATACCCAGACACCAGGAAGACATATGTCTTAACAGATAATGGCTCCATTGTGTGAGTACTGTCAGTATCATATCAATGTGACATAAATACAGCAAATTAGCCGTATGTTACTTACATCAGAACTGCACCAGCTCTTTGTGTGGAATGGAAAAGGTGCAAGTGAAATCTCTCTGAAGCAGCATGAGTCTTTTCCTTTTTTTAATAGTGCTTTTGTGAAAACTGCACCAAGTTTTAGATTTGGTACTAATTCAAGGCTATTTTCCCCCCAAAATAAGAAAGAACTGAAGTTCATAATCCACATAAGTATTGCAAAATTGGTACTTCGGCAAAATTTTCCTTAAGGAATATTATTGCCTGTCTTGACCATACACATGTGAAGATGCCACATTTCTTGTTCATATCATTCTGGACTTCTCTCCCTGACACTATTGCAAAATAGCTTCTTTCACGACTGAAAGACAGATTAATTAAGATAGCTCTTTGCAAATACCTGCAGTTTTGGAGACTCAAATTCATTGAATTCCTTTCTACTGTGTCTTCAGAGATTTCAAAGAATAGAGCTATTTAGTCTCCTGAAAAATAAAATTTTAATTGTGACTGTTTTTCTCTTCTAGGCATTTCCAAGGTGGTACAGCCATTGGTAAGGCATAATACTTTTTATGTCACTCAAGAAATATTGCAAAACTATATTCTGAGAAGTGATAGAGA
This sequence comes from Urocynchramus pylzowi, assembly GCA_013397555.1. Taxonomy (NCBI): domain Eukaryota; kingdom Metazoa; phylum Chordata; class Aves; order Passeriformes; family Fringillidae; genus Urocynchramus; species Urocynchramus pylzowi. Next base: position 1,000,748 of record VZRH01005942.1, on the reverse strand, counting down.
AAAATCAAATAAAACATTTTTTTTTGACCACATGCATTTCTCAGGTCTAGATACATGATATGGTTTTATTCATATACAAACATATGAATAATAAAAAGATATCAAATAACTTTTGGAACTAAATATGCATTTGAGTTCATAAATTTTTACTGAAGTGTGACGTAACAAGTGTTATGAAAAATGTTCATAAGTTTTTCCAAACTTACATCCCTTCCTTAAAGAGTAATTCATGGAAACAAGGAACGTGCCCATATCTGATTGTATGTAATCAAATATGACACATTACTGGAAATTAAATGTAGGCAATATTTTTTCAGAAAGTATCAAATAATGAATACATGTGCTCTCTTTTTTTGCAAACACTTCAATGTTAATTTCATAAGCTTGTGTTCATTCTCTCCCTGCCCTCCTGTCATGGGAACATCTTTAAACAATGGTTTTCAACAAGTCACTTTTTTCAATTTTTTAGCTGTAAGGTATCAAATTGCACCAGTCTGATTGCATGTGTGTTTTTCTACAACAAGTCAACACTGAATACATAAACAAATTACTAGGGTGCATTTTAAAATATAAAGAATAAAAATAAAACTTTGCACTAAAAAATTCTCCAGTAGTGTTCAGTAGACTTATTGTCCTCTATAATTGTAAATACTTCTGTTTTCAGAGAGAGCAGCCCTGTTATGATGATGTAATTTGTGTGAATTTTGCCAGAGGAGAACTTTGAACAAACATGTTATGGATTAGTCCAGTGACTTTTTCAATGTGTAAGATTATCCATGGAAGTTTTTTCTGGGAAAGGGCAGGACTTCACAGAGACATTCTTCCCTTCCAAAATACTAGAGATGTTATATAAACATTACACTGACAAGAGGCTTTATTCTTACTCTTGTGCTATTATACCATAATTCTTCAGTCAGCTCTGACTCAAAGCAGCGATTACACTGAACTTGGTAGGATGTTGATGTTAATGAATTAAAAGCATATTTGGTGCATATTAGAGCTCTGCATTTCTGTGATATCTTGACTTCAAATTTACAGGAACAGCGTGACACTATGAAGAAATATAAATCTGGTTAGCCAAATGTAATTTTCTAACCTCGGAAATTACAGCAATCAAAATTTGCGTATTTGTGTAAGACCAAAAATATCTGTATCTTCCTATTAACGGGAGCACAAAACTCCTGTATGTCCCTTGGTTTTCCACCAGCTTCTCCACAGAACTCAGCAAGAGCCTTCATATCTATTTGTAAATGCATGCACTGCTACAGCACCAATCTGCTCAGAAAAAGACAGGGTTACAGGTTTCCGTCCCACTTTGTTACGCTTACACTGACTCATTTGATAATGGATGTGCCCTACAACTAATGAGATGGCTCCTTGCTTGAGTTCCCTGGTGCTGAGGGGCTTTGTGAGGGGTGCAGCCATAATGAAGGAAATGTTTCTTGGTCTTATCTGAGAGAGCATCACCTTAGTCACATCTTTTTCTAAGTATAATTGCATATGGTTTAATTGTTAAGTGTCTTTTAATGACTGGAATTATGCCAGTATTCAAAACCTGTGCTTGCATGTTTTCCTAGAGTGTCAGATGTGCAGCACAGCCCATACTCTACCTAACCCCCTATGTTGAAACAATTCTGATGATATTTGAGATGATAATTGAAATTACACCAGTGTCTCAGGAGCCTCTGTTAGAACACCAAAATAGGTTGGATAATGTTAAAAAAGAAGAAAAAGAAGTACGGATAAACTGACTCTTACATTTTGCAGAACACAGGATTGAATTTAATATGATTCTTAAGTACTGCATGGATTGACTGGTTGCCCAAGAATTGCACAGCTTCTGACCCCAGGGCTTCCTGAGCCATACCAAGAGATGGCCACACTTCAAATGATAATAAAAATTCTAACAACAATCAGGACAATAATAAATTACTGGTACTCAGCGCAGAGATTATTTATTGGAATTTTAAGTCTTCTCTTATTTTATAGCTGAGAAAAAGCAAAGGTTAATTTATAGCCCATTTGTATTTTTCCTTTTCAAGCCCATACTAAACCAATTGAACAACTTCACTGTGGCTCAAGGGAAATTTGGCCACTGCTTTATTGGAAACAGAACTGGTGACCTAGAACCTGTTCCTTTCTGGCAAGACTGACTGCATCCATTCTAAATCAGAGGCATGGATACTGGTGTAAAACTGCAGCAACACCCTGGTGGAGCAGGTCTTTAATCCGCCACATCCATGCAAATTGTGCAGACCTCAGAGAACTGAATATTCAGACTTTGTATTTATGCTCAGAGAGGGGATAACACGCCCATAGTTCATTCGCATAATAAATGTGATGGGAAAATAATTCTGTGGGGACAAACATTGTTTGGTTTGTCATGAGACATACTTGACAGTTACTGCTTTGTCCCTTTTGTGCCATTGCAATGCAGTGGTATGATTGTGCCATAAATCTGAAAGACTGTTTTGCAAAGTTCGTATCTGTGCTTGCTACCTTTAATATTAATAGGAGAATATCTTTAAAGTGAGTAAATTGAGAAAGTGGCTGAAACTATAGTTTATAAAAGAAGATTAGTGGGTTTAATATGCACTGGAGAGTAAAAGAAAAATCTTATTACTGTATGGAGAAATTACCTCATAAAGAAGCTAATACAGCAGGCTAGGGAGTAATTTTTAACAAGGTTTTTATGATGCACAAGTGTAGGCAAGTTAATGAACTTATCTTTCTAGTTATTTTCAGATTGTAACAATGCATTTCTTTTCAGTTCCTGTGCTTTAAAAAGTAAAACACATTTAATCACTTACAATAAAACTAACTCATTAGTTTGATAAATCAAGTAAGATCCTATACTGCTCCTGTTGTGGCAGTGCTGCTAAGAAACTAGATCAGGTGAAAACATTAAGTATGGAACAGAGCAAACAACCAGGTTTATTCATTATTGGAATTAAAAGGTGTCACACTGACAGGGAATGTTCATTTTTGGAAAGACCTGCTCTGGTCTCAGTAGTAGAACTAAGGAAATAAAAACTAAAATAGGGACTAAGGCCAAGATTTTGCTTAAACAATTCCACCCTGCAAAATAGCCATGTGGTCTTTGACATTCATAAAACAGACATCTGAAGAATGTCACATCCAACAGCAAAGAAACCACAGGGGGGAGTTGGTAAATACAGAATGTCCATCTGTCAGCACCCCAGCATGGCATGCGTAGGTATTGTTTAGGAGGAGCATGTCCACATTTTTCTGCCCAAATGCAGAAGACAGACTGCTGAGTAAAACAGTTCAATCTTTATATTGATTAAAGAGATGTGCTTTCCTACCATACAACAATCACTGTACTTGAAATTAATTCAGCAGCACTCTGAAGGAAAGACTGAAGATTGTCAGGCACTCACTGCAGGTTTTAATACAGACGTCCTAGAACAGAAATACTGTGGACACACCACAACAATTTGACACTACAGCAGGAGTTTATCAGAACCTCATCTAGACCACAGCCATGTAAGCCACAGTCTTGCTGAATGTTGGTATTATTCACAGCCTCCTCCGTGTCACGGCATGGGACAACCTTCCCAGAAGCACACTGAAGGGGAGAGAGGAGTGTGCTGGGAGGACGGGTTACTGCCGATCGACTCACTGACATAAACAGATGGGAAGGGTGGATTTCTCCTCTACTGATGAGAACATTCTCCCACATGGATGTGGAAGAGCTGTCTGCAAAGAGCAGCAGCAGGGAGATTTCTGCTATTACAACAGCATCTGAGTGATGAGAAAGTTGCATAGTGCTCAAGGCATTCGAATGTCCCCACACCCTTGTTAAAGGCCACAGTCAGCAATCTTTACTGCACTGAAACAATTAATCTAAAAAAGCTTATGGTTGGTGGAAAACTGGAGCTGTAATTAGCACAGTGTATTCACCTTGGGGTGAAGAAGTACTAGTTTTCCCAAGTCACATTTTATGGTTTGTACACTGCCGATGAGCCAGTAAATTCAGCTGAAATGACTAATTTACTATCTACGGTTCACTGGTGGGGATTTTTTGTTCAAAGTAAATAACCTGAAATAGTTCTTCTGAGTTAAGGTGCATCTACCTGCTGCAACAAGCACTGATCTGAATCTGGCTAGAGATATATAGAGAGGTCTATTAATCCATCTGTCTATAAAACCTTTGAAGGGCCTTTTGGAAGAATATCTGACAGTTATTTTCCTGCTTCCCTGCTTTATGGTAGACTCTGCTTCTCCCTTTTAGGGGAGCAGGATAAGACAAGCTTTACTGAGTTCTCCTTCGAATCATATCTCTCCACAAGTAATTTAGGCTTTGAGGGAAAAAAGTTCTCTCTTCCTTTACTTTTTCCTCAAGAAAATTTTCTATGAGAAAATGCTGTGAACTGTTAAAATTTGGTTCCTAAAAATATTTGCAGGATGGGGAATACAATTTTCATCTTTCCAATTCCAGGACTCACATTCCTCTGCCCCTATCCAGTCTTAAACATTTTGAATCTACATATTTAATCTTCAGAGTGATTGGGTGTTGATGGGTGTCTAATATATAGATGACCCTGAGCTTAAATTAAAAATCAGATTGCTCCTGAGTTCTGCCAGATTTAAGGCACCTCAGTCATTGTGGTTGGTGTGACCTTGACTCTGGTGTTTGGAGCTGACCTTTCCACGAGGTTGAAACCACAGTTGCTGGATGCATCTAAAGTGTAGGCTTATATCAAAATGATGTGATTCAATCTAATCACTTCTTGAGAAAAAAATTAAAGCAGAATTGTCTGGAAACTGAAATAATAGATGCATTATTTATTATGTTTATTGTTCTATATATTTAATTTGCTCTCTATAAATGAATATTATTTTTGCTGCAAAACGGAAGTATCTGCAGTGGAAAGGTAGTAGATGTTGATCATTGTGATTAGAGAAACACTCTCAGTCAGGTGATGAATGACATGTTTGCAAAGGTGAAACTTTACTGGAAGATTTTAGCTGTTTTCTATACAAGTTTGGAAACTGATAAAATGACAACACTGAAGTGACAGGATAGAAAAAGCGTGTGAAGAGAATGGGCCAACTTTTGCTCTCAGTAATGTTATGCAAATGTAATTGCAGTGTAGACCAAGAAGTTCCTCTGGATTTATGTCACTCCTTCCTCTTTAAATCAGAACTTACTTTTGGGGAAGGTGCAATAGTTCTAGGACAGCATTTGCCCAGGAAAGAATATTTTGGAAGACAAAAGCCTTGCTGTGCCATTTTCCCCCACACTAACTATTAAAGCAATGTATCCTTCTTTAGACTGTACAAATTAATGAGTGAACACACATCTGTGAGAAAACCTTTAACAGCCCAGTACCAAAACCAGCCATATCTTCCAACAAAGAAAATCTGCATAATAAGATCAAGTAAAAATGGTTCTTGAACTATCACAGGAACATGCTCTTACTTTCAAGTTTAATGGACTGAACTTGGACAGAAATATTGAAAACCAACAGGTTGTTTTTGTTTTTTTTTTTGGTTTAGCTCAATATTTCTGCTGCAGAAAACAGTGGTGTGCAATAAAATGAAAATATCATCCAGAAAAACAAGCATAACAACTTTGTCTTGCTTTTATGAACATGCAAAAAAAAAAGTTCAATTTGAGAGGTGGGCAAAGCCTCTTCCAATCATTATTTTGACCTGCACTTTGGCTGTCCATGCTCAGAAGCAGATACTGGTTTCTCAGGCACAAATTTTCAGTTATCATGGGAAAAATAGCAAACATTTTCCACCAAAGTTTGTTCACGTTCTGAGAAGTGATTTAATCTGCTGGGCTTGCCTCATTTTTGCATATGTTTTGCATGAATAACTCAGCTTCACTGGCTGAAACCTTCTCAGGAAATGAAATTCAAAGAGCTGTGTTAGAAGCTGTCATCAAAAACATCAGGTCTCAGTTTGCAACAGGGGTGTATTTACTTGCCTGTGTTCCTGGTGCACATGCTGGGGCTGGGGAAGTGGTTTGTGCACAAATGGGGGTACAAGGGTTACCTGGCACAAGGAGGGGACGGTGCCAGGCAGCTTCACTGACCACTCAGCCCTGAATGGGGCTGAGCCTGAAACACTGGTGACTGAGACACGGCAAAGAAAACCATCAGATGCTGTGATTTAATATATTTTTTCTGCCCCCTCTAAACTTGCACTCACTCCCACCTTAGGGATCCAAGCTTTCTTGATGTTGGAGAGGGTTACTAACAAGACTCTTCCAGGGAACAGTTGGGGGCACCACTTGTACTTACCAATTAGCCACCTGTCACTCTGACTGATCACTTTGCAATAATGATATAGTAGTGATCAATTTAGTGATATTTCTGGTAGGGGAACTTGCTTGGGCTTTACATTATAAGCCAAAGAGAAAACCAGCAGCACGTCTTGGGAGAATGCCATGGAAATGGTGTTTTGTATTGCACAATGTCCTGCTGGAGTGCATTGTGTAGCAGGAAGAGCTGAGCTCACAGTCAGATGGCAAGCTCTAGGTCTAATGTTATCAGGAATATGACTGACAGAGGATTTGTTGTGTCAACACAGTGCCCAGAATAAGGCTGTCAGAAACCAAGTGTGGAGCAAGGATCAGAAAACTTTTAACATTGAATGCTATAAAAGAATGGACATAAGCCTAGGGAATAAAAGTATGTACTCAGAAGAGCAGCACAGAGCAAACTTGAACTCAACCATTGTTAATGTTCATGTAAGAGAACCTTTGGTACAGAATAAATCTAACGTGAGAGTCAGAGAAAGAAAAGTGCGAATTGCAGAAAGTCAGAAATGAAAATACTGCAGGCAGGTCTGAAATATCACTTCAGGGAAAGCAAAGGGAGACCTGCAAGGACAGGTGGCCACGAAAAAATAAAACCCTTTCATGGAAACTGTGCATCCATAGTAATGCAGCATAAGGCAAGAACCATATTGTTTGGAGCAGGAGTGAGCATGGCACGGCCCAGCACACCCTCTCTCTCCCTCGGTGGCTGAAGCCTCCCAGGGTGGTGGAGCTTTAGCCAGCAGGCCCTGACAGATGCTGCGGGGGGATGGGGGAGCCGCTTTAGTGAAATCTGATTCTTTATCTTGTTCTCCAGCTTTTCCTGATAAAACCAGTTCGGATGCAAGGGACAGCTGAGTGCTCTTGCCCCTGCCAGTAGGACCATGGCCAGGGCTCATCTCACTGCAGGGCGACCATCTGCTGCCACTTAACAGCACAGGAAACCACCACTGAACAAAAGCATCCACTCGTAGAGCATCCCACCTCCTGCAACAAAATGGAGGCATAAAGGCAAAGCTACTTCATCATTACAATTTACAGGGAAGAGAGGACAGCAAACAGTGCAAGTAAGCCTACCTGGGAGCTTTCCCCCTAGATGTCTCTAACAAGTACAAGGACACTATTATGAGGCTTGATACGGCCCAGGCAGACGAAGGGGAGCAAACAGCAACCACAGCAGTGGAAAGATGGAGGGAGGGAGTGTGGCCTCCCCCATCTGCAGAGAAACCCCTCTGCTGTCATTAGGTTTGATGTTGAAAGAGGCTAAGCCTGGTGTAGGAGCAGACAGGGCGATGCCTTTCAACAGCATCACTCCTCAACAGTGCAGAATTTCCTGGTGATCCTCGGCATGGTATTTTGGTGTTTCTGTCAGTCCATGTACATGTTCACATGCCATATTGGGCTGCTGCCTGAATGGGGGATGCTGAACACATACTGTGAATGTCACTCACCCAGAGATTTGCCTGATTATAAACCTACCTTCCATGAATTTGCTTTCTCCATATTTTCTTACTTCTTTTTTTTCACAAGGAAATTTAAAATCTTCATTTTGCATCAATGCCGTGGGAAAAATGTCCTTTGTTTTTGTAGAATATTTGAAGTGAATAAAAAGGTCTGACATTAGTTTATTAAAACCTCCCTACTTTAACATGGGTTTTCTTTTTAAATCAGGTTAAAGCTGATCTAGGATATATGCCAGCAAAGAAATACATAGATATGAAGTTGCCAGCAATACAAACATACTCATTTATTGCATTTTGACTAGACAATCAATCAGAGAGAAAACAATGGCTTTATTATGGAAAAATATTAAAGCATATAGAACTTCTAAAGAAGGGAGTAAAAGGATGCAGATGCACACCCCAAATACAGAGGAACACTTGGTCACTCTTCATACCCATAGTGATGTTATTGTTAACATCATCTTCATCAGGCAAAATAGATCCTTCTTACAGAACCTGAAACTTCTGGGAAACAGACTGGCCTGCCAGGGGGGCAGGCAGTGTACTTGTGTAGGCCTTTCTAGAAAAGAATTCAGAGAGGCAAAACTTAACCAGATGATCAGGGCAAGGAGAAGCTTTTCAGAAGCATCTTTTGTATGTTCTGGACTGCATTTAGGTCAGCTTTGGATTTATGGTTTCTAACATAATATTCTGTCTGACCTCTAAGATGATCCCAAGGCATGATGTGCCCCCAAATGTAGGTGTTCCTCTGGGTGTATAGAACAGCTCTTTTGGACAGGGACCTGAAAGGATTGTGCAGAAAAGAGGACACTTAAAGTGACTGGCTTACTTTTGGCTTTCCTGCAGAAAGGGCATAGTAGGAAGCCAACATCCTTGATTACCAGGTGTTTATTGTCCGTGAAGCCATTGAGTCAGTTCTGCTTTTGATTGTGACTTAATTTTATCAAACAGTAAGAGCAGAAGAAAGAAGCATTCAAAAGAAACAAAAAATGTTCTGGGATAGCAATGCTGACAGTAAAACTCTAGGAGCATTAAAGATCTCAACCCGGAGTTAATATTTAGATTTTAACATTATATTTAGCTGTTTTCAACTGCTGCTGAAGACTCTCCTCCCCACCCCATTCACCCCTTTGGAAAAGGATATGAGTTCGAAGCACAAACTTTGCATTTGTCATTCAGAGTAGGGTGGGAACTCCACCTGCTCACAGCCTTGCTCTCTTAAAAGCTACTAATCCTCATAAACCCAACCTTTCTGCTTCCTCCCTGCCCCCCCATCTCTAATTTCCTGCATTCCTCACACTCTATTCTCTCTTTGTGTAGAAACTCATCTTGTTCTCTTTTGAACATACTGATTCATAAACATATGTTCTAAGTTACCTCTCTTGTCTTTGGTAACGTATTCCACATGTTTACATGCCATTTTATGAAATAGTTTTCTTTAACCTTTTTATTTGCCTCAATTTCCTAATGTTCAAAATATATTCTTTTCTTTCATGTTTTTTCTTCATAAATATATTGTACAGCTAAACAATGATGATTTTAATCAAAACCAAAACCATGGAAGGCCTAATCCTTTTTTGACACATGAGGCTAAAGTCTGTCCTTAGTTACTTTTGTGCAACACCGGAGTGGGAAAAGCTCTCCACTTTCACAGGATTTTAATGTTGGCAAATCACCTTTATTGCTAGATCTTGACTTATAAAGTATCCAGGGGAAGCTGAGAGATATACTAAAAACAATTTAGAAATTTATTGCTAAAATGGCAAATTTAAAAATAGTGTTCTGGTATAGTCCAGTGGGTATTGTGTCTGCGTGTGCAAGTGTGCACGTGGATGTGAACATGTGTTGTTAAATCTAAGGATAACCATGCAAGTTGAATATCCCAAACACAAAGTACCCTGCAGCTGAATTCTTGTCTTTTTTCATTAGTAAGTTATTCAACTTTAATAATAAATGCACTTGGAATTGCAATAGGCAGAAAAATGTACAATATAGAATTTCATAAAAACTTCATTAAAAAATAAATAAAAAGCAGCAGCAAATAACCCAAATGAAATAGATGCAGTTTTTAAAATCCCTGTGCAGATATGCTGCAGAGGGAGGGACATGCAAAGCAAAAACAGAAAAAGGCCACCCTGTGCCCCAAGTACTAACAGGAGATGGTAGAGTTCTATGAATGTCATTGAAGGTGGCTTCTGGTGTTTTTATTTTCTGCTAAAACAGGAGTTAAATTGATCTTGCTAAGAGAGACCATCTATAACTCCAAGGGGTAAACATCTTTGACTTAAAAGATTCAAGGACCACCAGATGATTAAATAAGATTATTAAGGCTCAGTTTTGCTTAGCTTTGTGGACGATGGTAGTCCAGTGCCTTTAGAGCCTACTGTTTGCATACTGCAGTAACAGGGATGCTAATACTCTAAACTGGTCCTGTTGTCAAAAGCAACACTGAAGCAGATAAATTTTGCAGCAATATTTGTGTATTAAATGTCAACTGAAGTAACTTACATGAGCTTCTGCTAAGGAACACATAGGTTGCAACCTGTGCTTCCATTTATCCAAATCCTATGTTAAACCAGTCTGAAATCCAATTAAATGAATTTTTGATAAGAGAATGAAGTTATTAGATGCATAAAAATCTGCCAATGTGCAGTGATTGCCTTACCAGTGAAATAAAATGCACGGAAAGGATAAACTTGTGGTAAACCAGTTCATGACATGTACTGAACATGTTGTGGAACCCTCACAAATGAATATGTGACAAAGGAATAAACATGAAAGAAATACACTGATTGTACACTAAGGCTGTGCATTCCAGAGAGATTCACCGTATTATCTTCCTTATTCATGTGGATAACAGGCTTACTTATGTCTTCAAAAATAATTCTTTCTATCATGCTGCAACAATTCTAAGCATAGTGATAAATAGGAAGTATGAAAATGCTAATGTATAAGAGCTAGTGGAATTTTAAAGGATCAGGACTGAGCCAAATTTTTAGATGAGATTTCTTGACATGGAAAAACCTCACTGAAGAAAAAAATGAACACAACAATATGTGTATTGCATATTTATAGTGCAATAATTTGACTCTGAGATTTACGAAAATCCATTTCAGAGGTTTTATTCCTGTTGTACAGCTTACATGGTTTTGGCATAATTTACTACTTATGAGCAATAATATCAAACAGATTTATATTGTACAGTTGTTTTTTTTTTTTTAAACTTTAATATAACTTAAATATAAAAACGAAAGCAGAAACTTCAGCTGGAACAACCTGTGCTTTGTCAGTCAAGTGCAATGTATGAAGAAAATAGCACTGTAAATTTTTATTTTTAAAAAGGACAATGTTTTTCTTAAAATTAAATTAAAAGGATCAACTGACTAATAATTTCTGGATAGCACAAAAGGCGACTACTTAAAAATTGTCTGCAAAAATACCTGTATATCCACTTCCCCCTTCTGGCACCCTCCAGATCATACCTCTAATGCCTCAGTATTCCATGATGAACATGAAATCCATGGGACACCACAAGACTTAAGGGGTGGATCTGCTGGTTGTGACTACAAGAAAGGGCGAGGAAAGCTTGTCTGCTCTCTACATCTCTGCAAAGTTCACATAGAAAGAAGCAAAGCCCTTCTTTGCATTGGAAGAATGCATTGGAATTCATTAGGTGAATGCATATCTGGAGTATAAATGACCTTATATGCCCAGCCTGAACCTAAGGATGAATTTACAGGGGTGCCCAGCAGCTGTGTCCACTGCCTGGCCACCAAGGACCAAGGCCAGAGGCTGCAGGAGGCTCTGGGATCTGAGGAGCACCATGAACACTTGGAGGTGCCTGAGGATGTGAGGCATTTTCCCCTGGCTGGCAGTGGCAAGACCAAGGGAAGGTGAGGATCACTGCAGAGCTCGCCCTGCCCATACCACGTGCAGCCAGGAGAATCAGCCATAAGAAACAGGACACACAGATGGTGCCAGGGGTTCCAGTGCTTGGGAACACCCACTGCTGTCTTGTCAGGCACAGGAAGAGCCTCCCTCTTGACTTCCCCTGCTCAGGAAGCTGTAGAGAGCAATGAGGTCACCTCTCAGCCTCCCCCAAACTGGACCAACCCAGTGGCCTCAGCAGGCCCCTACAGAACCTGCCTTCAAGCCCCTTCACCAGGTTTGGTGCCTTTCTTCTAGGCCTCAATATTCTTTGGAAATTGTGGACCCAATTTACAGGATTGTATTCCTGTACTCTGTCCCCTTCCAGTACGGGAATTAGTAGCAATTAGTGCTGCTACAGCATATTATTTCAGGGTGTGTTAATCAGCATGCATTTGTCTTGTGGGGTCCTTTGCAAAGAGGAAAAATGGTCTTAAAATACACTGGCTACCAGTTTGTTTGCAAGCATAACTCAAAACATAGGCTTTAGCTTATAAACTCTTTTGAAATCCTTGCTCCTTAAAATCTCTCCCACTTTAGGCCTGAGAGAATTCTGAAGTTCTGAAAAATCATCAAAACCTGAAATTATCCTTATTCATATTCTTACTGTGTGCATTTTATAGCCTAGTCACACAAACATAATAAACAATTTTTATTCTTGCCTGTGTTGATGAAAAAAAATATGCCAAATAATCTTTGTTTTAGTATTTCTGATTACTCCTTTAAATCACAAAGCCATAATTCAATTCCTTCTGGCCACCACTGGCTGCTGAAAAGAGGCACAAAAATGAAGAAAAGTGTGGTATCTCAGAGCTGCTCTGTGAAGGATTGGCAAGGCTGTATGGAAAGGCTTGCAAAGCATCTGCTCTCATGCTATGCTTGGCTTCAGTTAATATTCCCACTATTAATCCTTTAGCTTCATGAGAATAAAATATAAATAACACTCTAAATAGAAAACAAACAAACAAATAAGCTAAGGTTCCTGGGTTTCTTCCTCCTGTCTGATCAGATCAGAAAATCTGGCTTGTTTTTTTTATTCTAACAGCCTGTTCTGCTCTCTCTCAGACCTAGCAAATCTGTCATCAGTAGGCTTAGGTAAGAACCTGCTCCATCTCTTCAATGGAAGTGAGAAGCTTTTTAAATGTGAAAGCTGCAGGCCCTGCTCCTAAAGAGAGCAGAAATTCTTCATGATGCTGACCTGGAAAAAAGGGAGAGGAAAGGATTCAGGCTGGAGAAGGAAAATGGTGACTCTTTTGAGGTGACATTGTTTTTAATTTTGAGCTTGGAAAGGCAAATCCTGGCTAATGCCAGTGCTGTGTTACTGGGATAACTTTATTACTCAAATTTCTCACCATATGACTTTGCTATGAGTGGATGAAATTTGCCCAGTTTTGAGCTCATGGCCTGCTAAAGCTGCTGTTTCAGAGCGGAGGCAGAGCTGACCCAGGCTACAGCAATGCTCGACTGAGCTCACCTAAAAAGGTGATGAGTTTGAGGGTCCCAAAGGAATCCAGGGGTCACTGTCTAGGCAGAATAATTCAAAGTAAATGGCATGCCAAAAGGACTGCTATTTTAGCAGAAATCACCAGGTGCTTACATTGCTGTGTGCGAAGTGAGGCTTCCCAAGCAACAAAATGAGCTAGAAGGGCTTATTTATATTTATTAACATTTGATAGCTCAGGAATGACATTGACTAGTATTTAAGTTGGTTTGAACTGGTGCTAGTCCCACAGATTGACATCCTCATACTAATGTTCACCATGAGCTGAATGAAAGATGATATAAAAATTCAGTTTCATGCAGATGCAGAAATGTTTGGCTTTTGAATCCAGATCCCTTTCTTAACACAGAAACTGGATGCAATTTGGAAACAAGCATAGCACATGAGAGACTCAGGACTGCTAAATTATCCTCCTGTTTCTCCCATCCTCTCCCATCCTGGGATTCAGCTCTTGAGCACTGACTTTCATCTTAGAGCTGAAACCTATACTAAGCTTTACTCAATCTGGCTGAGCTGTGTCAGGCAAGATGAGGGAGACCTGCCTCCATGTCAAACTGGCACAGAAGTACTGGTGCCCATCACCATTGCTGCCTCTTTCCACTCAGGTGCAGCTACAAACCCCTGGGCTGGTCAAAACCCTCTGCTTTCCCTTGCTGGGGTGGACACGAGGATGGGCTCCCTCTGCTCAGCATCTGCATCAGTTGTTATGACTGTGGACTGCTGTGTAGCCCGGGGAGACTGTCACTGGCCCTGCTAAATCCAGCAAATGGGAGACCCTCCTGCAAAACTATCCTGTTAGCTGTCAGATTTGGCTGCAGGTAGACAATGAGATCCAGTGGAGCACCGTGGCAGGGTCATCAGGACAGGAACTGTACAGATAGCACAAATTAATGGTGATAGTTGTTTTCTCACTGCTGACCCTGACACATACAAATATTTGGCAACAGCTATGGATTACTTCTCAAAATGCACTAAAGATAAACCTCTACAGGATAAACTACCCCAAAGTGTTGAGGTCTTTGATTGAATTCATCAGACATTCATGTGTATCCACACAAATCAATGGCCAAGGCAGGGAATTTGTCAATCAGGTAAGTGAGGAAATACATTAACAGGTGACAGACAACAATTTGCCAGGACACATAACCCTCGAGCCAGCAAGCTTGTGAAATGGCAGAATTGAACTGTGAAAGACAAATCACTGAGGGTGGAGAGTGTCTTCATTATGTCTTGCTCTCACCTGCAACCGCAGAACAAAGTCCAGAGAATTTTTTTTCTCTCATCCTCTGCTGCATTAAAAATGTGAACAACCTGTTAATATACATTACAAATTCTGTTACTGTCTCACTTTAATAGCGAGATAACAATCGTGTGCCATTTACATATTTTGCATTTTATTGCTCTTGCATAATTCATCATAAGTAACATAACATTGTTGTCAGAAGAAGTTCTGCAAAATTTTAGAAAATGGAAGGAGAGCTGTATTGCAATCAGAAATAGCAATTAGTATTGAAGTGTTTAGGTAAAATAAAAGGAAATTAAGTAAGAAGTAAGAAGCATGAATAGAAGAGGAAAAAATGAGCTGATTACAGCTAGGCACAAAAGGAAAATGTGGACTAGAAAGTGACATCCTGCAAAAAATAGGAATGCTTGGCTCACACATTGTAGGCAAGATAGGTTTAATGATGACTAAAATGGATATACTGCAAAAGAGTAATTGCTATGGAAGAACATGTGTTTCAGGGAACAATAGCAGTGCTGAATCAGTCAGTAAAGTCTGTAGAAAACTGGAGCTATGACTGAGCAGACTTTAAGTTTTTGAAAAAACCGGCAATTTTTGAGAGCTCTAAAATTGTTCCATCTCACATTAGTATAGCTGCAAACAATAGTCTGAAGTAGGATAAAAGAGTAGGATTTTATCAAATTTTCTACATTACAACCACCTTCATTTGTATTGTTAATTTTGGCATGAAAACACTCAGACAATGACATTCAAATGTTCTTTGGATCAAAATTTGATCTCATTTCACATCTGGGCAAACTAAAGTAAAAGCACACATACATATAAAATATTTTATTATCTAGTAACTAGAACTGTTACTAGAACAGGGAGCAGAATGTAGTTAGCTGATTTCAATTCCCTTCTGCTTTAAACGTGAGCCAGATTTGAGGAGATTACAGTCCTGGTAAGGGAGCCCTGAATGCCCCATAAGCAAAACACAAATTTAGACTGTGATGTGATCTAACTCTCTAGAGTCCAAAGGGGTTTGTGGTGGTAGTTGAAACAAGTTAAGTCTCAGTAATTTCGGCTCTGAAGAGGACAACATTGATAACTTTGTCATTCCCTTTGGTTTCAATTCCTATACAGCAGTGAACATCACATGAACCATGGGAGGGACCTGGTCAGGAGCAAATCACAAGCAAACTGTCTGGACTGGCAGAAAATCAAGCACCACATGTTTCATCATCTCTTCTCTCCAGAGATTTGTGACTTGTGGGTCACATCCCATTGAATTTGTGGTCACATATATCCCCCTGGCAGCTCAATGAATGGCATAGCATGTAGCAGTATTAAGAAAGGATTGGTTGTAGCTTTCTTCTAATGGCATTTAATGGCTAAAGATGAAAAACTGTGAACTGGCACATAGGCATGAATCACAGACTGGGAACTCTATTTTGATTGGTAGGGGAAAATACAGAGATGTTGGATACCTCTGAATGATAACTGATGGCAAATCTGACATCTAAGAGCCATTCACAATACATTGATACATAACCCCATGTTTAGAGACACCCTTCCTCCTGCCCCCACCCCCAAAACAATCTGAATAATGAATCAAATGGTCTCAGGAGTAATTGGATCTTTTTCTGTGTAATTAGCAATTTTTCCCCTTGCATTATAATTTAAAATACTGTGGATGAATTGAGCAACTCATGTAATGAGTCATTAGACTGAGGCTTTTAAGGAAGTTATTTCTGAAGGTCTGTGGAGGCTAAAATATGTCTAAATTAAAAGAATGACAGGCTGCAATCATGGCTGTAAAATAAAGGTGCTCAGTAAGCAGTCCTATTACAATCAGAAAGAAAAAGAAGCAGATCTCTGTCTTGTGCATGGAAGCAGAGGAAATGATGAATACCTTAGGTAACTCATTCTGTGCAAAATCAATCTTTCACTGTCAATTTTAAATGAACTAATTTGTTCACAAATCTGCTCAGTCAGTTTGGAAGCATACTCAGTTCATCCATATTAGCAAATCCTTTAATCTTGACTAGTCCACTGAGTAAGAAATCTAGAAATGTGTTAATATGACTGGACATATGTAGTAGGATAAGAATTGATTCTTTTAATTAGTGTCTATTCAAGTTATAGTTCCTTCTTTTACTGAACTATTGACCCACTGATATATAAAGAGATTACTGTTATGACTAAAATACCTTCCAAAGTTATATTTAACTCTTTCTTTATTGGTGAATGTGAAATAGAAAAATAATCTTTGAGTTATCCAAAAATAAACAATGTAATCTAATTTGAGGTTTCTTTCAGACATGCTCCCATTAATTCTGGAGATTCAAACTGATATTTGAAATTTAAAAAGCATAAGCCCCAAGTTATTGCTAAAGGAATTTTATAATCCTTTCTTCCAATTTAGATAAAACTATAACATGCTATTTGTAATTCTAGTTTGATATCAAGACAGTCGTAATTTCACCCACCACAATTCAACTACTGTGCTTGGTGGCAAACCCCCACTGAAATTCATTGATGACAAAAGTATTTCTTAACTAAAGAAGTTAAATAAAAAAGACAGAAAGAGATGGCTCCTGTTCCTCTCATTCCTACTCTGTCCACACAGAAAAAGCTCTGGAAAACAGCTGTGTACAAGCTCACTGTATTTTGCAAACAAACAAGATTATGCTTGCCCTTGCTCACCCATGGAGATGGGACAAACACTAGAAACAATCCCAAATAACTGTACATTGACAATGGAAAACATTGCATTGTAATGATCCCAGCATGGTCTTTGGTACCAAAAAAAAAAAAAAAAAAAGAAATCTGGCATTTACTTGTTTACTTGTTGCTCTTCACCTTACATTGTAAAAGAGCCTCTGCAGCAGGGTGGTCCTAGGTAAGGACCTATATTGGGACATATTGTCCCAAAGCTGAACATCTACACCCTGCTTGGTGAGCAAATGCTTTATTAGCATGAACAGTATGGCTGTGAACCATCTTTATTAATCACATGAACAATCTGAGCTACAGCTTTAGAAAAATGCCCTAGCACCCTGCCTTGGTGGACAATCACTTTTAGCAGCTTTGAGATCTTTGCACAGGACTAGACTTTTAAGATTTTCTGAGAGTTATTTAAGTGGAACTTGAATATGTGAAACATAAAGTGAACAGGCTAAATATGGAAAAATGTAATTTATTGAAGCCTTCTTACTGCAAACCAGCAAGGCAGATCCATCTGTTTTGTTCTGAGCCTAGATAACCTGAATCCTGCTGCCTCTGTCAGATCTATTTGTCCACTATGGTAAGGTCTTGACTTGGGGTTTTGCACATACCTGTCTCTTGCAACAGCACTTTTTGCTAGCTACAGTCTTTAATTAAGTAAATATAAGTAAACAAAGAGAGATTAAATTTTCACTTAAGCCTTCTATTGTTTCTCTCTTTCATCAAAATTTCTCTTGGAGGGCATTCCCAGGCAACACACAACATGACAGGAAGAAGATAGCTGTTGTATTTTGAATTCAGAATGTGTGGAGCTTTCTGAGCATCCATCTGCTTCATTTCAGGCTGTGTTTCTCCTCAGTTTTCAATGTGATGGTTGTTTTGCTCACCTACTTTTTCAGTAGGCTGAGCTTCTGGGGCCTGGCTGGTGGGAGCCAGCAGTTTCCTGTCACTGAAGGCAGTAAATTAACAGTGGCTTTTCCCAGTCTGCTTTCCTATTGCATTAAGGCTGGCCTTTGCCATCTGAGCTGTTGATTTGTATGAGCTCAGACTTTCTTAACTGGGTTTGTAACCAGTCTGAGAGGCATTAGGACAACAGAACACCATAACCAGCCATCTCACATGCTCTTGTTCTCTCATGTTAGTGTAACAGTGGGTGTTATGGTCTCTCCAGTTATTGTTTAAAATTTTGGCCAAAAGTGTCTCTATAAACATTCAGCATTCATTTACATCCTTATGGTTTGACATTTTTCCTCTTAATTTGCCTCAGCAGCACCCATTTTCTAGACTTTGGCTCACTAATTTGTTTCTGTCTCTAACAGTTATCCTTGCAGTGCTCCCCTGTGTCCATACACATCCTATTCTTAAGGTCTTTGAAAAAAAGGATTAGAAAAACACACATCAACAGATGACCCTTGATCTAGTAGACTACCACAAACACATGAAAGGTGAAAATGTTTTCTTTGCCCTGTGCTCCTTACTCAGCAATCCAATTTCAGTTGTGCTCATAATGGGGGCCTGCCATGTGTGGGAAGTGTGGCAGGAGCAGGGCAGGGTGTGCACAGCACCCTCTTGGTGGTGGGCAGTTCCTCCTGAGAGTCCCACTGGGTCCAATGGGAGCTGGTGTTGAGTACTGGATTTCTGTTCCCTGATGAAAGAGAAGTAGAAATGTCTTCATTTACTTTAATGGCTATTGTGACTTCACAGAGAAGCAGCTGATTCTGCAAATAGTTCTATGAAATGATTAGCCTTTGAAATGCCAGGATACTTAAAGATAACTATGTTGATGTCATCTCTATTTCCCTATATGTAATTCTCTGCATATGTTTATGTGTGTGTTATTTTGCATGATCTTGGTGAAGAACAGGAGAGTAACTTGGTTTGGCTCATTTAATATACTAATAATGATGGCCTTAAATGTGAAAATAAAAAAACCCAAAATCTAATGACAATTTAAATGTCTAAATTAGTGCAGAACCTGAAAACACTCCTCTTGCTTACAAGGCACATGTAGGATAGAACAGAAGATGAATGGCACATCTCTATCAGCCAGTGCATTTTGATAATTGATCAAATTTCCGAATCAATTAGAAAACATGCACCCAGAGTGGGTGGGATTGCAAGATTCTATAGGCTCAGTTTTTCTTAATCCTCTTGCCTGAATGAAGAAGTGAAGTGCCTGGTCTTTTGCTAACTCTGAATTCAAGAGTTTGCCTTGACCACTGCTTACTTCAATTTATCTGGGAATGTCTTTTGCGCTGTATGCTCTGTTATTGTCTGAAAATGCCTTTTAATTTCCTGAATACATATATGTATACAATGAATATTAATCAAGAGCTGATTAGTATCTCCTCTGCCATCACACAAAAATATTTTATCAGAGACAGATTGTATCTGCAATTGCATATTTAAAGTCTACACAGGAATGGTTCATGAGTTTGACAGAGTACGGACTGAAGTCCTTCACTAAAATTTTGTATTTTCTCATCTAGAAATAAATGCTGCTAACCAGGAACATGGAATAAAAAACCCCTCAAAGCACTCATGTATTTTTCCTCAGTAAAATGGTTATTTACTTACTTTGAGATATTCTAGCCAGCAGAGCCATGGGTATTGCTGGTGTTATATTTGGCTAAAATCTCACCACCAATCTTAGCTTCTGGTATGGAAGGAAAGAAATCCTTTTCCAAGGGACACAGAAAGGATACAGAGCTACAAACCTGAACGCAAGGCCCAACCCTTGCAACCTTTGCATAAGGTGAAGAAAATGAAGGAAATGAATAAACTGGCCACCTGCTAAAATTGATGCTGCAAACTGCCCCCAGGAGAACTGCCAAGGAATCCAGCCTCTTATTGCCTGGGGAATGCAAGATCTCCACTGTGGATCCTCAACTCTGCTCCCATCCTTGCCCTTCTGCCCAGGAAATACCATTTAATGCACATGCCCAGTTACTGTGACAACTTAGAAGAAAGGAAGAGTAAGGTTTGAATTTTACTTTCTTCATAATAAACTCCTAATTTTAGTCTGCTTACCTCAATATACTTTCTGTTTTGTATCCTCTGGTGGCTGTGGCTCTAGCTTGCATGCAGGATGACAGATTGAGTGCTAATTCTACCACCTGTAGACCTTGTTTATTTCAAAATGTCACTTGTTTTTTATATCTGAAGTGCCAAGAGAGATGTTCTCCTAGGACACCAAAAATCAGTCATTATTATAACACAGCTATTAAGCCACCCATGTCTCAAACACATCAGTCAAAGACGTCTGTCCTGCAACTATACAGCAGAAAGGGCAGCACGTTATTAGAGAGAAAGCGAGAGAGAGAGATACCAGGGGAGCCAAAATCATTATCTGAATATATCACTGAGGCTGTCTGAATGCTGTAGGACCCATGGCAGAGCCCACGTTTTGTAAAGGAAGTTTCAGTCCTCTGTGATCATGTAATTGCTCCACAGTAATTCCTTCTAGAAACTTCAACAGCTCTGAATTCTGAAACCTCCCACACTTGTGGCCGAGTCATTGCAAAAATTCTGTTTTTCCAGAAGGCTGAGGAAGAAAAAGCTCTTCCATAAGCCCAATTCCTTACCTCCAGGCTTTTTGATAGTTCGAGAAAATGCACCTAACCCCCATTAAGCACACCCTAACATTTAGTTCAGTGTCCAACGGTGAACAGCATAGGAGCAAGAAAGGCAAGAAGAGAAAACTTTCCGAGGGCATCTGCTAGGCCCACGTTGGCTGTCTTGGCAAGACATGTCAGGATGCATTGGTAGTGCGCAGTGAGGCTGAAGATTCCCTACTGGCTGGAACCGAGTCATTTGCCAGGCTTTCCTTGTCAGGGAGAGTTAAACCAGTCACTGATCCTAATTCTAACACTGTTGTTGCAGCATTCCAATTTTTAATCGCTACATGACTTGTCAGGTTGAATATGAGCCACAAGAATAAAATTTAAAAACCTCCTAATAATGAGGGTGTCAAAGATGACTAGCACTTGGTCATCTATTTCTTCCATTACCTTTCCACTTCTTAAAAGTGAAACTAAGGTGCAAGCGCCCTCATTTCCAAATGTCCTCTATCTTTTCATTTCTCCCCAAAACAGATCTTTTCTGAAATCCACCAAGATAGTCAGTGTAACTAGCATATTCCTGCACTCCTTATACAGTGTTGGGGGAGCTTACTTCGGGCTTAAGAGCATAATTTGAAAAGGGGTTCCCTTTCTTCCACAGTTATGGGACAATATGGTGGACAATTAGGTAAAAAATAAATGTGCCATCTGCCTTCATCCTAGGGTGGCAGCCTCTTTTTCTAGCTGCTTTTCTCCCTGAGCTTTGAAACCGAAGAGAAGTTAATTTTCTGCATTCAATGTGCAAGAATGAGCTGTCTTTGGTATGTCACAGTTTTGCATATCACCAATTTGTCTTTAAATGTTTGAGATTTGAAGTCATTGTAGACAATTGACACAAGCAAAGTGGAAGACACCCAGAAGTGAAGGGCATTTTTCAGGCTAGCAAACTGACAGGCACTTCCCAATATTCCTTTCCCCATGACAGAAGATGGTGGGGAGAGATGTGCTTCATGCTGTAAGTTCCTGGATGCTGACAAACAAATTAGCTTCTTGTAGGCTCTGAGTTCTCATCTGCAGTTGAACTAATTTACCATCTTCATCTGCTGTGGGAATGAAATAAAATAACTGATTTCAAAAGACACCAGCATGCTAACAAATATGGGGTGCTGAATGCCAGTCTTTTTCAAAAATTAGCTTAGCCTTAGCAGTATTTCAGTTCACTGATTTCTTCTTATTTGATTATTTTGTTATAGAATGCTTAAATTCACAATACTTTCCACAAAAGAAAATCTGCACTAAAATCTCTAATCACCGCAAAAAATGCAGGATCAGTTGACTTCATCTTGGATTGACATTAGAAGTAAACTTACAGCACAATAAAGCTACATGCAGGAATAATTAAATGCAGTTATGATTTTAATACTGATACCAGCAACTGGAACAATTCAATATTTATTGTGGAAATTTAATTCATCATCAGAGCTGAGTCAAGAAAATGGAATAATCCAATTAAAAATTGGTGACGTGGTGAATTTGTCAGTGTTTGAGATGCTGGGGTTTATTTAAAAGGCTGCATATTTTGGATTGAACTCAATGACTGCTGCAAAATGTTATGTTTTCATGAAAAAAAAAAGTTTATCTGGGACTACAAAGGCAAGACATAGAAGGAGAAATCGTGGTGTGTCACCTCCAGAAAAGGCAGCTGCTGTGGTAGGGCTGTAAATCCATCAGTGCAATTTACTGCAGCCACTACAACTTCTGAAATCCATCCCCATCTTCTCTGCAGTGAGGCAGGAACAGGGGCTCTAACTCCCAGGTGCATTTGATATTTGGGGAAATGTCCATGGAGGCTCTCCAGCCCTATCAGTCTTTTTCCTGGAAGCACACTGCTGCTCCAAAGAGCTTTTCATGGCTCCAAGAAAAAACTATGGTGGAAGCTGTCCTTTTGTTAGTAGAACAGAGAAATTTCCACTGAGTGATGCTCCTTGGTGCTTCTTTGGTCCCTCTATTTTACTCAGCTGTTATTAAAATCTCTATTCACTTCAAAAGTTAATCAGTGCTCAAAGTCTATGCTATCCCTTCCTTTGGGAAGCTGAAAGGTACATCACTGAAGAGATAACACAATGAAGGTGTGACTTTACACACAAGTCCTTTTGGACTTTTTTGTAAAAAAAAAAATAGTAAGTGCCCATAAAATTCATGGGCACTTACATTTATTGCTACTTAACTGATGAA
The DNA here is from genome assembly GCA_013397555.1 of Urocynchramus pylzowi. Taxonomy (NCBI): domain Eukaryota; kingdom Metazoa; phylum Chordata; class Aves; order Passeriformes; family Fringillidae; genus Urocynchramus; species Urocynchramus pylzowi. The sequence continues at coordinate 977,818 of VZRH01005942.1, read as the reverse complement.
TTATCTAGTGCAGTGGCTTTTGTGCTGTTCACCATCCCTGTTGCTGTCTCTCCTTCCTGTAAATATGAACTGTTCTGGCAGAACTAATAAGACTTTTTAGATATAAATAAAATCTTTCACCAAGGAGCATTCTTGGTTCTATGTCCCAGTTTCAGAAATACACAAAACCAGGATTCAACAAAACTTTCCTAACCAAAAAAAGTGCCAGGAAAGGGGCAGAAAAGCCACATTTTCTTTTTTAAAACTCAGAATATGGGTAGTTTGAGCCTTTGTTCGCTTTTATTCTGATCATCAGAGGTTGAGGAAAATCACACTTTTTCTTGAGTTCAGAAAAAGGTTTTATTTTTGTCATTTCTATTATGAGAAAACTGGGATGAACGTGATTTTGAGTTGGGCTTGGAAATAGCTTATAAGTTAAGTTTTGGTTTTGCAGAACAAAATCTGATATTGTTGTGCATAAAGCATGCTTCTTATTATCGAAATCATGAACTTGTATAGACTTGTATAAAAATAAGATTTAGCCTTTTTAATCTTTCCTGACAACCCAGGGTACCGGAACTGTTTGCCTTCTCTCTGAAGCACAACTTGGTTGAGATTTTCAAAAGAGGGAAACAGGATTAAATTTGATTAAGGGTTGCAGTGGTTCAATGTAGGGTAAATTATTTTTATCCATTCTGATTTGACTTTGTATGAAAAACTAAGCTGAGCTTGTATTTTAGCTACCCATGTTTTAAAACAGTGACTCTCTATAGAAAATTTATTCAGATGACATGAAACTCTCCTTTATCAACTATTCAGTAAATTATCATAAAATATTTCAGGTGTTTATCTTAGACCTCAATTTCTGATGAATATATTGGAGTAAAATATAAATCAAAATTAACCCTACACTTTTCTGTCATTATACAGCCTAAACTTGCTCAACAAACCCTCTGTGCATCTCTTAGTTTCCTTCAATTTAGATTGATTATGTCTTTATACTGGGGAGAGGGCTTTCCTGATAAAAGAATGGCTTAATCTTTATTTGCCTAGAGCAGTTAGAAAAATAAGTGAAGCAAGCAGCCTCCTGTGACTGATTTCTGCTCACTTAAGGCAATTCACCCTTGAAACAGAGAATAATTGTTGTCCATCCTTTTCCAGATATTGTCTTCCCTTTCATGTATTATATCCAAATATTCTTTAAGATTTTGAACATTAGAGTAATGCAGGATGAATCAGCACCATGCATCAGGCTAAATTTTGCCTATAGATGCCTATCCAGAGATTTCACAAAAGACAATGGAAGCCATGCACGCATCTAGGAACAAAATTTGGTCCATAGCCTCCCTAAATTCTGAATTAAAAAAAAATATAAAGAAAAAAATGAAAGAAAGAGAAAGAAAAAACCAGATAACTTCTATTTCAAGCAACAAGGTGATAATGTGTGGGCTTTCATCAAACTACTGGGTGTCAACAATATGGTAATATTGAGAATTGTGCATTATATAGGAATTTAGCTCCTAGATGGAACTCTTCTGGGCAAGAAACATGGGTGTACCTGTGGAATTTCCCTATTTGAGGTACCTTTAGCTTCTCTACCTTAGTTTTGTGTGGATAAGGTAACAAATGTTTTCCTTTCAGCACCCACAGAAAAGGTGGACCACTCCATCTCCTCTTTTATTTATTTTATCTATTTTTAAAAACAATGTTTCTTTCTTTTCTGCAGCTGGTCAAGTGCTTGGCAATGACCAACACGTTATATGCTTTGTCTTATTCAGAATGAACGTAGGAAACTCTTTTCAGCTAGATTAGGTCTAGCCATAATGCTATTATCTTGTCAGGCTGAGCTTGAAGTTGAAACAACTCCTAGAAATCCCAAGTTTAGTAATCCCTAATATAAACATTTCTCTATAATTGGATTAAAATTAAATTATTATTACTCCAGTAACAAAACTGTACCAAGGGTGGGTACAATAATTCATCCTGAAACTTTTTTTGTGACTTCTTCCTCAGAGCTGCATCTAACAAATTCTTTTCTATCAGTAGAACTGAGGAAACAGTGTGATACTCCAAACTTAATCTTAAGAACTGCTTTTGAACTGCAAAATTTCAGCAAGTTCATCAAGCAATTATTCTTAATTTTAGGGTTGAAAAATGATACAAAGTAAAAGTAAACTTTCATGGAAGAAAATTAAAAAAAAAAAATTAGTTACAATTTGGAGAGTAAGGCTTTTACAGACCTATCTTTAGCAAATGAAGGCTGAATGCCTGGAAATATATTTGCTGGAAATGCATAATTAAAACTACAAATAACAAACTGTTCATAAGTATTTGGTTGTGGGCCTTCTAAAGCTCTAATTATATATCCCACTATATATATTGTTGCCTCATAGTTTATGAAAATGCAGCACTTATGTTTTTCACAGGAAGGGTCTTCCAGTGCCTCCACTGGCATGGAGACCAGGAAGAGATCTATTTTCATAGGTCATATAGCTGGGGACTGACCCAAAGCTGTAAACTGTAAATACCAAAATGGAGCACAGATAAACTGCTGACTTTATAAAAATCATGGGTGTTTTAATAGGATGAGGACTCAATTGTGATCTTCTTTTATTTCATCATACCCACTGTGTTGGAAAAATTTGTGCTGGACAAATTTGTGTCAGCTAATACAGTTTTCTGCAGGTGATTTGCAATGTGTGTGTTTACTATAAATTTTCACTGGAGACTTCTTAGAGCTGAATGTTGCTTCATCATGCCAGGTTCTTTCAAATGCTCATTAACAGTGAGCTAGGATGGACATAATCTTTACCAGCTGACCGTGAGGAGATGTTTGTAAAAGAAATCACTGCTTCATGCACCTAGGTTGATATCAAGGAGACACTTAGCTGTTATACAATAACAAGAGAAAGTATGAAGTTAAATAGTCACCTCTTAATGAGTCTAGATCTGTAAAAGAATGCATTTGCTCATAAAACTCTGAGCAGATTAGAAATAGGTGTTATTAATCTTAGATTATGATATAAATCCAATGTCTGCTTTTGTAAGAGTCCTGAATGAGCTACTTTTTTTTTTTTACTTCTCAGTCTCTCTGCAATAAAACCTATGAAATTTCTATAGAGGACAGTTGGTTGAGGGCATCACCTGCAAAACTCCCAAGCTGTACCAGTTATTGCAACTGTGCTATTTGTGGTTCTTCTTTTTGCCAGTATTTCCTTGACATAGACTTTCTAAAATACTAAGTCCTCTTTCAAAATTAATGATTTAATAAGTAGATATGAATGGGTGTGTAGTTCAAAAATGCAGCTTGCTAGCACCCCATCCTTTCTTAGCCTCTGCAGTTAGAACTGAGACGTAGTTTTACTGTGACACACTGTGAGAATCTGTATCTCATTGTTGCTTAGATCATGGATGGACAACAATGGCTTTTTTCAAAGTTTCACAGACTAGCAAACTTAAAGTAGCTCCTTTTAATTGAAACCCAGACATACTTTTAGGTAAAAACAAAACTGAGCTGGCTTGAGTTTTTCCCAAGCCAAACAAAAGAGATTGGAACTTTCCATTGTTTTTGTCTGCCAACCATGCATTGTTAAAGGAATCGAAATAAAGAGGGAAGGGGGTCAAGGGTTATAGAGCTCATATTTCCACTCTACATGACCCCATCTCAGCAATAGTGGGACCCTCGTGATCAGTTCCTGTTGGTCTAACGGAACAGCCATTTCTTAAGAAAAGGAATTACTGCGTACAGTACCTTTGTGACTAACAGAAGAATACCCCAGCTCTTCAAAGGTCCTTTCATTACAGCCTCTGAAGAGGACTCTGACATTACTTTCTTGAGATTATAATGAAAACAGCTGTACTTGTACCAATTCCCCTTTTTATTATTTTTTGTAACAAAACAAGATTGATGTTATGCCACTTTCTGTTCTGTCATGAGAATAAGGTATCACAAATGCTAATAACTACCACAGTAGCAATATGCACTACTTTGATCTTTTCACTATTCTTTAATTTGGGCAGCTGGCCACTGAATTCCTTCCTTAAAATCTGTGCTGCCTAAAAAACAAAGGGAAAAATGGCCAACAAAATCAAATGTACACATTTAAAACTATTCATCTGACTAGTCCAATTCAAATCCTACATGAGTAATGCAAATACCATACTTTGATTTTGTGATTCTAGGCACTGAAATCTTAATACACATTCTTCTGACGATAGATTATGGCAGAACAAGAAACACCCCAAACAACCAATTCTCATTAAAACCTAAAGTTTGTAATCCCTTCATTCTTACTGGTTGCTTTGCCAAAGACTTCTTAAGAGATTATTGAGCTTATTAATGAAAATCCAAAAGTAATTTTAAGTGTTTTTTTCTCCTTATAAGACAGTAAATTGAACATGCTGTGGTTATTATTTTTTTCCAGAGTCAAAGGCAATGCAAGAAGGCAGGATCTGGCAACAGCAGCTGTCAAGATTCCAAACCCAAGAAATGCAAACACCTACTGTCCAAATTATTGTTGTACTGGTAGAAACAGGATAGTAGCCTTTGGTGCTCCTGCTAATAAACCAGAACAGATCTGTGTATTGCCAGTTGAATTTCTTTTTCAGTAACTCAACTTTCACAGTGAATCAGAAGTACAATTTTTCTATTCTCGGCATTTCAGTTTGGTCCCAGCTCTGTCTTCATGACAAGCACCATTAGCCTAGTTTACATGAATACCACAATGAAAATGATAAAGTGATTGGTGGTGCTCAGAATTTGCAAGTAAAGCTCTCTAAATGAGAATTTTGGATCCTCACTTCCAACCAACAGCAACAATTTAGATACTTAAGTTCTTTCCTGGAAGCCACAGTACACTGTTTCCAAAAGCAGAAAGAAGTGCCTCACGGAAAATTCAGAATCAGCTGAAGACATAATTTTATTGCATAAATGCTTTTGAAAATATGACTGTTCTGTTCCTTAGTGAATGAAATGTAACAATTTTAGAAAATTTAAAATTTAGCAAAATTTGTATGAAATGGAATGAGAGGAAAAACTTTAACAAATACAGTCCCCAAAGCAAAAACATCATGAGAGAACATCTACATGTCCGAGTTAATTCACCGTTTGGAGTGTTTTTATTCTCAGTTTCATTTCAAAGAGAAACATTAAAGTGAAAAGTAAGGAAGTAACAGAGAAATCTGAATTGTTATGTTTGTGAGTTACTGGGAGACTAGATACTGCTTAGAGAAAAAGGAGCCTCCTGAAGTGTTCAAAAAGATGAGAACATTGTATATGCTATAAAACGAGATTATAAAGTGGAATAAAATTTTAGGATGCACAAAATGAGAGGTATGAAATGGGGAGATTATCTATCTATCTATCTATCTATCTATCATCTATCTATCTATCTATCTATCTATCTATCTATCTATCTATCTATCTATCAAAATATCTATCTGATATTTATAGAGAAGAAACCAGTCAGAACAGGGGATGTATTGCAATATATTGCAACTGATTTGATTGCATATATGCTTATGGCTACTCTTATGTTCAGACACACATAACCAAGTGCATCTTGCCTGTTTGTGAACAGGCTGGGGCAATTTCATTTACACTGATGTAGTAGCAACTGTGGTCACTCTGCATGGGTATTCTGAATGCAGCTTCAGTTTGGAAGTGGAAGGAGGGAATGCAGCAGGGTGAATGGAGCTTTGCAAACAAGCTATTACAGGAATTTATTTATGTTGTACTACAGGGCTATTTATTATTCCTTTGCAATTTCTCTGCACACAACATAGTTTTTGTTCACTAATACAGCCTTGAGTATGCACACTTATTTTTGTCTGAGTGCTAGTTTGTGCTTTAGGTCTGGTTTTGCAGCATAAACAATTCCTGACAGTGGTTTGGTCATGCAGCAGAGTAGCTGCTTGCCTAGGTATGTTTGACATACAGAGCAGATGGTTATGACTGTAAAAGCCTTCCAGAGGCCACACACCACTGGGCATCTATACTGAATTGTGCAGCTGTTTCCCGGGGCTTGAAGTGCAAGAAAACCAGCAAAATGAGGAGGGAAATGATTGTACAGACTGGAAACCATCACAGTCATTCTACAAATTCAACCTAAGGAATTAGGTGTGATGCTCCTTGTCATTCCAGTATTAGTAAACTCAGTTCATGGAGCTATTCTCACTAACAAATTTATTGAAATTGTCATCTGGAGACCTGCAACCTCACATTTTGCATCAGTGATTTAAGCTCAGAAACTTATCCATGAACTTCAGAGATTAGTACATCAGTACAGATTTAGTACTGCTAACTCTTTGGAGTCAGCAGTCTCTTTTTAGGAGAGAATATAAATGTGTGAGGTATGTCCCAAAATATGCTCTTAAATCTACAACAGGCTATTCATTATACTCTGCAGCTATGCCTTTATCAGTTGCACTGGAGCAATGGCAGCTGGCAAAAACTAGCTATAGAAATAGACAAAACAAGGGCTGCAATAGAAGCAAAGAAACATTTTGCATGATGAAGGAATATTGCACAGAACAAGATAGACATGGGGCAATAATTCAAAACTTAAACAGGATAAGAGTGATCCTGTACAGAGTAATAGCTGCATAGTGTGCCCATGAGTTGAAGAAAGGCAGAGGAAGAGAGCTTCAAATTTGAACTCAGAGGATGTTATAAGATAGTAGCCAGTAGGAAAAAGGATGTAATATAGAAAAAGGACATTAGTGGGACCACTCTCAAAGCCAATGATTGACTGAAAGGGACAGACATAATGACAGCAGAGCATTAAAGACAAGAATGGTAGAGTATCAGAAAATTCTTAGTTACCTTAGGCTGTAAAGTAAAAAGACACATGCAGGACCTGTCTAATAATTCCAGTATTTGAGGACACTTTTCATACTAACCTCTTTTTTTCTTTTTCCTTCAATACTAATGGCTTTTTCTTACAACAGTTTATTTGTTCCTGCTGAGATATGTACACATGCACATGTACACACTGCCTCACGCTCCTCTACAGCTAAGCATGACCCAGAGTACATTATCTTCTGCATTTGTTCAGATTCCTGGAAAAATACTCAAGGGAGGCAGCACAGATCTGATATATGGATGCCAATTTGTCCCTCTGTCTTAACAACACAGCCAAGGTCTGACCTTCCCCAGCTTCCAGGGGTTTCTGAGTAGAGGAAGGTAAAAAAAAAAAAAAAAAATCACCATACTATTATAGATGAAAAGAGCCCTGAAAATGGAAAAAAATGTTAATTAATATGTCATATATCCGTAAACCATTTGGATTTTTACTTACCTTTGCCAGATTAAGATATTCAGATGAGGCACTGGGACCACACATGCTTTAAAGAAATGTGTGTACATAGCTGTAAAGGAAGGTGCAGTATCTTTTTCCTAACAAGAGATTTAAATTATTTTTTAATATCTTTTGTGAATCATTACTAAAGAAAGTGGCAACTTCTCAAGCTTTTGGGAAAAAAAGGAAACAAAAGAAAAGCCTTTGGATGCCCACAGTAGGTGGCATCAGCTACTGACCTACCTACTAATAAGGCAAATGAAAGGAAAACAGCCTGAGAGGGAACTAAATAGCAGAGAGCCAAAGTCTTGAGGGGAGAACAGGCAAAGGAGGCATACAGTGCTTAATTCACCCTGACTAAAAAGCTCTGTCAAACCACAAGTTGAAGATGCTACCATTACAACAGGAAAAAAAATAGTTAATTGCATTATATTCCTTTGACTGGAATACTGCTGGAATACATGGCTGAAAACAGAAAGTCTAATAAGAGTCTTTAAGAAAATAACATATAGCTTGGGAGGAAGCACTGGGGCTAGTCAGGCTTCTGCTTGCTGTTACAGGAGCTCTGTCCTAGTGGATGATCTATGGGAAAGAGCTCTGAAATCAAATTAACCGAGCTGCTCTGGCTCCAGAACCAGCACTTTATGCTGTAAACAGAAACATGGGACAGAATAAATTAAACAGAAAAGTCAGAATCATAAATGCCTTCCTCGGCTGCTGTGGAAATGTGCAATGCATATTAGAGTTCCTAAACCTGTTCCTGTCCCTTAAAGCCTCCCTGAAATATTTAGAAAACATTTCCTTAGAGCCTGAGCACTTTTCCTGCACTCCCTTCAAAGCAAATAGAAGCTTTTAACGTGTCTTTAAAAATAATAATAAACTTTGCTCTTAAGCAGTTCATTGTTCCATTTTTTACATTTACTGAACATAAACATTAGGGTTTGATTAATTAATTTATTTATACATTTTAATACTTGGGTTGACATGTTTTTGATAATTCTATATTATTAAATTCATATACATATATTTAATATATATGTAATATCTGGTGGAAACAGTGTCCTGAAAAGCCTTTTTAGAAACTATTTTTGACATGGGACAGTTCTGCTACTACTGCTGTAACTCCATATTATTTTTGGTTATTTATTTTTCACTGTTACTTTGGCAGTTCACTCATTTTACATTTATAATATGCATCATTTGGTTTGCTGCTTAACTTGTAAATAATGCAGAAAACACAATAAAAATACTTTTTAAATGTATGTATTTTTGTGTGTTTTATTGGCTTAAGGGACAAGAGGATTGAAGCATTGATGTCTTCTTGCAAGTTTCCCAGTTAAAAAAGAAAAAAAAAAAAAGGAAAAGAAAGAAAAAACACATTGATAGAGAATTCTTGCCTTTTTGTTTGGACAGATTCTTGCAATTTCTTCCCATGGCTTTAGTGACTTGTGGAAATTTCTCATATAGTCCATACCATCAGCAGGATTCTTTTCCAGATTTCTCACCCTTTTTAATTTGTATCCCCTAGTTACCTGCTCCCTCCTTTCCTTCCCCCTCCCTTCTCTAACACTAATAGGCCTGCTGGAATCCACCTTCTAAATGAAATCAGTCAAGTCACCTCAGCTTTGATTGCCTTATTCCCATGCTGTAGAATGAAAGCACTTTATTGAATCAAAAATGTTCTACATTCAGTTGTCATAAATAACAATGCACAGCAAAGAACTTAAGCTATCAACATAAACAATACAATATGAAACTGTGCTTCAAACCAGATGCTTCTTTATTTCTGGCCAAACAGTTTGAAGAGCCTGTTAAAATGCTTCAAGTTGCTGTTTATGGAGGGTCAAACGAACATTTTTCAATGAAATGTGTCCCTTCTGGTTCCTTAATGATTAAATACAGTGAAACAATAGCCATTTAAAATAGCAAAAGAATATCTGATGATTTTTTGTTGTTAGGATTGTTAAAGTAGGAGGAGTTGAAAAGCTTTGTGTGAGGTGAGAGAAAAATGCTCTGGCAGGATCCGAGCCACCTCAAAGATTTTGACAATTTGTCAAAAATCATTGCACTTGTCAAGTAGCCTTTTTGCAGGACACTCGGGAAAACAAGCAGCATCTTTCCTTCACTAGGATTGGCAAAGACTTTTCCCCACAATACCCCCAAAATGTTGTGTCATGTGTGTGCTCCACCTCCCTTCACCTCCTTCCCCAAAACGAGCAATCTCAGCACAGATCTTCCTTCCTGGAGGAAACAACCAATCCAATTAAAATCTGTGTGCTTGAGCTGTTGACAAAGGGTTCTCTGTAACCCCAAGACTCCAGACTTGCCTCCTGGATCCTGCTCTTGCTGTCCTATGCCAGGATTCAGCCTGGTGCAGGTATTTCACCTGGCTGCATATCATTAAATTGCTGTTCTTCTGAGTTTTGTTGGTAGAACTTCAGCCTTTAGTATCCACTTTCATCTGGTAAATAGAGCTGAGCTTCACTGAAAAATACTCTGTGTTTGCACAAAGCACCCATGCAATTGGAATGTCAAATGGTGACCTAAATAAGATGGAAGCTGATCTTGGTTGATAAGAATCCCACCATTAACAATAAAAAGGAGTGGGGGGCGGGGGGGAGTAAACAATGCCTTGATTCTACATGGTCTGGAATAAAATCATATTTATTTTCACACATTATCAAAGCCTTGTCAGGATCTAGAAAAACCTCAGAGCTACAAGGTCACTGTATTTCTGTTGCAACTCCATGGAGTAGTGGTATTTGTGACCTCATTCTTACCAACTATCCATACTTAAATTTTGCAGACCAGTGTTTTGCCGTACAACAAAATTGAAGCCAGCAACATTTCTGTTAAATTCACATTATCATGTTGAAGAGTCTGACTTTTTGTGTAAACATACACAGCATGCAAACATCAAAACAGTCAAGGAATAGCAATAACAGGTAATAAGTTTTTGCTTGTGAACTTCCTTACTTAGTTACTCAGATTCCTCATGTGTTAGGATCTTTATAAGACATATAAATAATGAATGAGATTCTTATTAAACTGGATCAATTTATATCAGTTAAATAAGTGGTTTCCTTAAGAAATTGCAAGTTTATGGCTATTAATATGATGGGTTTCACAGTACTTTTTTCTAAGTTGAACGCTTGTTTCAAGAGATAAATTCTTAAAACTCCTTGCCTCCATAGAGGTAAGTTTATACTCCTGTCATTCTATATGGGGCAAGAAAATACAGGGAACATACTTTCCTACTTTAAAGCCTTCTCAGATAGGGCAGAGGCCTGGGAGTCCCTAATTCTGGTGAGAACAAGATCTTTCCTATGCTTGGTGTCCTAAAAGGGCCATGAAGTTACTGGTGGATATCAGCTATAAACCAGTCTGCAAAACTGGCAGGACATAGAGTGGTTGGTGGTGCACTGGTGGGGTTATTCTCATTTGGATTTGACTGCAGGAGCTTCTCAGTACCTGTGGAGCTGCTGTGAGACAGGGCGAGTGGGAAAGGGTTTTCAGTCTGTGTGGTGTAAGGCAGCATGCAAAGGTCTCTGCTAGCCTGTTAGAAGATTCACAGCAGTTTCTGGTTATTATGGAGAGAAATAAGTGTACGAAGAACTACCTGTACATGTGCATACATTGATGTATGAAAGCTATATAAAAAGAGTATAAAAATGTGGGTGCTGGTCAGGTGCATGGGTCTTGCAGCAGCTCCCCTCTGACCCCAGCCCCACATTTATTTTGCAGACTCCCCCCTCTTCTCCCTCCTTCTCCTCACTAAACCCTCACCAATGGGCTCAGACTGCAAAATTCGGGGTAAGGATGACCAGTCAGATGATAGCTTTTTTGGATGAAAATTAAGCAAAATAAGTAAGAAAAGGTCACGAGCATGTTGGAAATCCCACTAGCCATCACAGACAGGTACAGTAGCCAGGCTGCCTCTCACAGACTCCATTTCCACAGATGATAACTGCTGCCCATTAGGCCCAGCTCAGCTGCAGACATTAAGCTCTTTGCACTGCATGAACCCATGCTAAGTGAAGTGCATCACCGTAACTGACTTTCTATATCTCTACCTTAGCCTCTACCTTAGCTTCCCCCAAGAACTATGGTAAAAATAATGGCATTTGTTCGTTATTGTTCCTGCTTTAGCTCCCTTTAATTACGTATTTGTCCATCCCAGCCTTTCTGCCTTCAAGAACATATACTGAAAGTACACAGGAGAGAAAAAATCTGTAGGTTTTACATCACAGCAAAAGTTTCCTGTCCTCAGGTACTGTATTCCAGCTTTGTTGGAAATGTGGAGTAAAATATTGGCCTTCCAAGGGTTTATGCCAAGTTTACACTGTTAAAGTGAACAGAAATTGTGGCTGGAATCCTTTTATATATAGGGTACAAGCCATTTTAGTTTAATTAGGCTGCTTTCCAAGCTACAGAAAGGATCTAGTGAAAGAATGGAGCATATTAAGGCTGTGTTAGACCCTTGGTATTTGGCCTATATTAATTCTAATATGATGATATCATTCAGGTTGCAGAAAGAGTAGTTAAGCACCGAATGGCTTGCTTAGAGATAGTAACAGGTACTCCTAATATTAAAAATCACTTAATAATTAAACAAATATAATGACAGAAGACTATAAGAATTTACTTAACTGAAATCAATCCTGCATTCGGGCAAAATGATGGGCTAGATGATCTCCCTTTCTGATCATTATAGTATGATTCTTTCTATGATTTTCTGATCTTCTTTCCTCAATTTCTTTTTCGAAATCATGTGTCTATCTGTGAATATGAACAGGGCACTAAAGAAATTTTCTCACAGCTTTCTGAACCTTCCAGGAAGAGGATAGAAGTTTTATCCCATGTCCTCCTTGCACAGAGGATGTACAGGTAGGGAACAGAGAAAATACAGTATTAGCCTCTTTCATTCATCCATCCTCCTTTTGACCTTTTGCCACCCTGTGCAGACCTGCCAGCCAGCACTAGCTCAAAGAGGAGACTTGGTGGAAGAGAGGGGAATGGTAAGTTTTGCTTCCTTTTAGAAAGGTTACAGCACAGTCCTTGCATGCACACTCACCTTTCTCCACTTAAGTTGAAAGTCAGTCCTTTATGAGTTCACATCCAGGGACATTTCATAAGATCATTTTTCTCCTTGATGTTATTTGGGCTTACGGACATTTTTTAAAAGATATCTTTAGTACAGAACTGGTAATTCCCTCTCCCTGGGTAGCTTCCCAGAGGGTTGTTACTTTTCTGTGCTTTGTATAACTCTGTAAATTACTTTATTTTTCCCTGTGTTTCATAGAACAGTTAGTAAGATCATAAGTGGTGGCTTTTTGCCTCAGAGGTTTGAAAACACTGTTGTCAGTTGAGTTTTGGACTGCATTAGCTTAGTTTGAGAGTCATGAGTTTCTGCTGCCAGCAGGCAGTTACCGTCTTCAGGATGTTCACTTAAAACATCCTAAAGATAGATGAAATTTCGACTCCTCAAACTGCCAGTATTAAGAAATAATTTCATAGCTGACCTTTTGAGATATTTGTGTAAGAATGGTTGGCCCAGCCCACACACTGTACAGAAAAAACTGCACCCATCACTCTGCCTGAATTGGCACAGATTTTGAAGGAGCTGCAGAGATACATACTTGAAGGATCTTTTGTACATGCAAACTGCTGTCTTTGGCAGCTCCAGCAAAGGCTGGAATATAGGCCTGAACTGAAAAACTTGCATATACAAGGGGAAATCCAGCTACTTTTGCTAACACAGATGTAAATCAGGAATATGCCTTTGACAGCCGGTGGTGCTACACTGCACGGGCAGGGAATCAGGGCCAGAACAGAGATCTGGAATGCTGCCAAGTTGAAGCAATATTGGGTTGATACCTGTTCTGAAATCCTATAGAAACCATCATCTCCCAGTTTATCAAACCACAACTACAGATGCTTAAATAAAAATGAAAAAACCCCTGTGTGTTTGTGAAATCTGGCCTTTAGTTTTTATCACTCTCATGACAAAAAGTGTTAGAAAAACGTCTTAAACCACTACTTGGGGATTTCCTCCAAGCACTATGCCAGCTGCTCTCAGCCTCCATTGTGAAATGATGGGCTGCTGGCATAGCCAAAGTACTTTACACTCCAGCAACCACTGGATGCATAGCAGCCCTTTGGGAGTCATTACCAACTGGTGTAATTTAGGGCAGCCCTGAGGCACCTCTAAGTCACAGTCTTCAGGAACTGGAGGCTATAAAGGTGGCATAACACCTCTCCTCTAGGTCTATAATCTGCAATAACATTTACAATACAGACTGCATCATATTATTTCCATGTTTAATTAGAATACAGAATATCAAACATTTTGCTTTAACACTACCCCGTGTGCTGTTACTGGCTCTGTATGTGATTTAATGGGTGATCAATCATTCACATATCAGTGGTGATGTAAACCTGATGTTCATTTGCTCTTTTTCACTTCATGCATGGATCTCATGTAACAAGAAAAGAAATATCTATGAGGAATGTGGTAGTTCTGCATTGCTGTTAAATCCCAGCAAGCCCTCTTAGAATTCAAGAAATAAGGTAGCATCAGTTTACAGACCAGCTTTTCAATGGCATCATTCCAAGTCTGTGCTATTGGCCAGCATGGCTTATGCTTTGCTTTCATAGCCAAATATGTGATGCTTGACATGTCAAGTCAGCTGCTGGTTTTTTTAAAGAGTGGCTATTGTTGATACAGCTGTGAAAGAGTCCCTTTTCCTTTCCAAAGAATTATCACTAAATTGCATTAACCAGAGAGAGACCCTCTTCACTGGATCAGCACTTAACAAAAAGTGCCCTGTCATCATTTTTCTTTCACTCTCTTCTCACTACGCTTCTGATCTGATGCTGCTGTCCACTTATATTTCAAATGGGTATTATCCTGTCTTCAGATATCAACGTGAAAATCACCTTCAAGAAATTGGAAGGGTTAGACCTCATAAAGGAAAAACTTGTGAGATCTATTCCACTGTTTCAGGCCAGAGAACTGAGTCCAGCTGAGCTCAGGAAGAGATAGGGCCAAGGACAGCCAGGGTTGGTGGTGTCTCCATGGAAGGAGAGACATAGGAGGTGGATGCCTGGAGGGTCGTGCCGGGGAAGCAGAGCTGCAGGAGCTGGCAGAGATAGAGTGTCTGTGTGCCCAGGGGATGAGGAAGAGGCTGGATTTCCCAGGTATGCTAGGCACAGAGGACACATGGATGCCATTCCTCTGTGCTGCTCTGCAAGTGCACCCAAATGCTCCTTTCCAGGAGCAAAGGCAAGAAAGCAACCTGAAACCTGCCAGCGAAAAGGAAATAACTATTTTGCCAACACAAGTTTGTTGTAATCGTAGCAATAAAACAGCTGCCAAGTGATGACTTCTCTAAGGTGCTTTTAACCTTAATAAGAGCTCCATTAATTTTTCATATTATTGATAAAGCAAATTAATACACATATCCAAACAAGCAAAACATAAAAAGGCATCAAAACCAAACTGAAATAATTGAATATTATTTGTAGAGAATGCCATTAAAATAATGTAAATCTTCTTTTGTAAATTAACTTCATGCATAACTAGAAATGATTAGCATGCATATATACCAACCTCTGTGTTTGTAATTTTGACACACATCCTAATAGACTTGGGGTGTTTTATTCACAAACACTCTGAAAGGATTATTGTGTATGAATGCACAGTAACTCTGAGATAGCACTAGAGAAAAGACATGAAGCTGGTGGAAGTGCTGTCACTGAGTCTCCCAGGACATAAGGGAGGATCTCCCTCCCATGGCAAGGACAAGTGGGAAGACACTGGCCAAATATTAACTCTTCCACATAACTGGGAGCATCTGGGCACTCCTGAAACCATGGGCAGTGCATATTTTAGTACAAGCACAAATAATGCTTTTAGACATCTACAGCATAGGAGCTCGTATCCCATGGCAGTGGGAATTTTCCTAAGTTCAGAAAAGGAGTAAGGAAACTTTTTAATGAATATTTTGGCAGCTGTGCAGTCTCCATTACAAAACACATGATCTTCTTTAGCTTCACTTTGCAAGGGACAGTGTGGAGGAATCATTGCAAGCAAATATCACTAAATAAACATATATTTTCTTGGGCCAATTTTCAAGATTTTTCAAGCAGTTAGCTTAAATCCGTGTTTGGATGATTGGTGGTAGGTTGATAAGAAAGTGATGATAATCTAGTTAAATTTTTCAGAATTTTACAGTAGATTCTCAAGGAAATGAAATAAAAATATTCTCAGTTTGTGTAACAGCTCTTACCTGAATCCACAAATATGCATTACTTTCTTCCTGGAACAAAGGCAAACAAAAGTCTGATGTTCTGTTTCTAACATATCAGTCCCAACAGTCCCCAAAAGAATTAAACTTTAACAAAATACTTTAAATAAATTACTTAATTAAAATAATTTATTTGGTGTTTTATATTTAAAACATTAGAAATTCATAAGTGCATATCTGAATGATGAGTGGCAAGGGAATACTTGAAAAAGTCACAGGAGAAATCAAGACCTTTCACCAATATGTTCTACTGCTGTGCAGATTTCAGGTAGTCAGAGCAGATATGAACCCAGCCCGAGCACGGGCCCGCCATGTGCTGGGAATTTGGAAAGCTCTCTGCACATACTTGTTTCAAAAGTGGGAGTAAAAGGCATTGCTGAAAACCTCTGCCAGGCTCTTGGTGTCTTGAAAGCCTGAAAGAATTAAATCCTTCCTCATGTGTTTGTGACAGACTTTGTTTTAGTTCTTGTTCTTGTACCCTATGTAAACAATAATGTTTGTGAGCTAGCAGTGGGCCCTTGGGAATAAAAGGATAAACAAACAGGAATATTAAATACTGTAGTTTTAAAAATTTCTGAGCTACAGATATAAAGCCTTATTTTAATTAAGCATTTTCTACTTCTGTCTGCATCAGTATTAAAGTTGCAAATTTATCCAAGGCAATTTAGTGTTTGAGCAGAGAGATAATAATCCACATTTAGTGAAATTAGCCAGGAGGGGAGGCTCCTGTCTAGAATTATTTACATTCTTTGACCCTTTAGGCTCAACTCTTTATCCAATCAAATTTATCTAGCAGAACTTGCAGCCTGACTTGTTTGTGTCATACACATTTGGCATTAAGGCTGCAGCAGAATTTTGCAAGTATCTGGCATATCCTTGATAGCACATCTGGTGAGTATGGACACTGTTCATTAGAATAGCTTTGCAAACTGATAACACGCCAAAGCTTTGACAAAAGTACTTATGGTAGATGTCAATCATCTTTCTTTGCCAGTTTAAACATGCACCCTTCTGGGAATAATTTTTATCTATTCTGGCACATAAAACATAATGAACAATATCTTCAGGCTTTGCAAATGAATGCAGGTGCCTGTATCATGTATACTGCATGTGGATCACTAAACAAATGTAACAGAAGGATGGATGCTGCTTATATATGTTATCAATAGAAATCTGTGAGAAATACCAGGCAGAGTGAGTAAATCTGTGACAAGTAAGGACTGTATGAAGGACAAGAGGACTGTGGATGTACAGCACAGCTACAGCAGTCACTAGCACAGTCCTGGTGTGAGTGGCAGAGCCTGAAATGGTCCCTCCAAGAAGGATGAGACAGCATTCTGATCTGAACTTCTGTTGCACTGGGGGATCACACTTAACATCAATTCTCCTGCCTTTGTTGCTATTATTTGCACATAGATTTTAGTTTGTTGACTTCTCAAAATGCATTTCAGTAGTGAAACCATGTTAATAATGAAGTGGGAAAAGCCCAAAAATTTAAAAAGGGCTATAAATTTTCAGGAAGCTGTGCAAAAAAAGTACAGACTATTGTTGTCTTTCACATGAACACATTGGGTTCCTTTTAAATATGTACTGGTAGAATATTTCAGATTTGCTGAATACAGTAGGTATTTATGCTTTTATTTTAAATAGGGATTACAAATTATTCGCCTTTTGTCATGCACAATATGCATATTATGGTGTGGATATTGTGTTACCAATTCACTGTAACTAAGTACTTTGGCACTTAAAAAAAAGCCATTTTTGACCCAAAAGACCATAATGGAGCCTTTCAAACTTGTTTAAGGCAGCTGCCATGAACTGAAAAAGTCATACAAAACAAGCTGTATGTAGAGCAATTTAATATGTAGAAACGTGCATTTTCAGTAAAATACAATGGCTGGCTCAGATTATTTTAAATTAAAAAAGTACTGGACCTCATTATCTTCTGATGGTGAGGAAGGCTTCAGATTAGTCCTGTCAATAGCTACTAACTAGCAGGTGAATTTACCAAATTACTTCCCCTCCTTACTGATGAGGGTGGTACCATATATGCACAATGTGAGCTTTCATGGGTGTATGAAAGCAGCCTCTTAACACGGAGAAACAATAAAAGAAGCAGACAATTCAACCAAAAATGTATTTTAAAGTATTTTTAGTGGTTTAAATAAAAACACATTCTTGTTTTTTTTTTTTAATGTGGTTTTCAGTATGTTCCATCTTTTTAAATTTAGCCTATTGCGTCAATATTTTGTATGTCATCATGAATGCTGTCCTCTAGTTAATGAAATAATGATTCAAGCCACAAAATTAAAACCAGCTGGTTTGTCAAATTCTGAGCTTAAAAACAATTCTGTAAGATGATTATGGAGAAAATATATGGAACCTTGATAATCTGTTGTTGGCAAATAACTGCTGAGGTTAAGGGCTGCCTCCAGTTGCCTCAAACCAAGACTCTGATGCCATCTGGCAAGGCCTGGGGAAGTCACTCAATTTGCTAGTGCCAATTCAGAAGAAAACAGGACTCTACAGACTCTCTGATACATTTGCCAGTGGGTGTTGCAGACACCCTGGATATCACTGGAGTCTCCTGTGTATCTGTACCTAGAGATTTATATCTTGAATTCTTAGTATGATTTGTATGAATATGGAGGGTGTGTGTGTGTGTTTGTATGTACTATGGAAGCCTTTATTAATCCCCATAAATGTTCAGAAATGTGTATGTGTTGATGATTATATGTGTTAAATAGCTAACTTAAATTTACAATACAAATTATAATTTTTCCCCCCTTAAAGATTTTTTTCCTTATTATTTTATTTTTAGCAAGAGTACTGCAGCACCCAAAGCTCACAGTATTGCCTCTTCCACTAAATAATCGTTAGAAGTTCTAAACAAAGAATCAAATGATGGAGCCAAAGCACACTGAAATCAATAGGAGTCTTCATTGACTTCAATGGGCTTTGAATCAGCATCCAAATACTAACTGTTGCCGAACATATTTACAACCACAACACTTTGTGTGACACTCTGTGGGCACAATGGTGCAGTTTACTTGGGAAAACAAATGGAAACATATTCTTAGATGGTGTGACCGGTACTCCTACCCACTCCAAAACTCAGTCTTGTGAATTTCAGTTATATCACTAAAAAAGAATTGATTCAGCTGTGCATGTGAGGACATATAGACAGAGTCTATCCAGGCCAGAAAAGGACTCATGCTGATGCTTCTGAAACCACTGCCAAAGAAGAAGAGTTGTTGTTCGAGTCAGTGTATTCACATATCAAAATTAGAATCAGTATTATTTTGAGAATGTACTCAAAAATCGTAGCTGCTGCAAAATTTCCAAACAGAGCGAGTTGGTGTTTGTTGTTTCCAACACTAATTAATCAGTGGTAGTCACATTAGACTTACAAAGAGCATGCTTGTATTGGCATGTCTGATTTCAATTTTAGAAACTACCATGAATTTATTAAGTAATTTGCTATTTCATAATACAACACATCTCAGTAATATACAGAGTGTTTGCAGTGCCTGATGCCTGCTGTAGGTAAGCTGGGGAGGTCTTTCCTCATTCCCTACCTCAGATATGTAATACAATAACAGACATTGCACATTACAATGACATTCCATTATGTTGCACAGCATCATATATTCTTAGCTCCCGAGGGAAGAAATGACCAGTGCAAATTGAAGCTAGCCCGTGGACCTAGCCAATAATTCACTGGATCTCAGCCAGATACATTCACACTTACATACACCTACATAATCATTACTTTAAGTGATGTTTAGTAGATTAACATCCAATTAAAAGTACATTTTGATCCTGTTGCAATAGCGTAACAAAAATATTTATGTAGCACACATTGCAAAAGAGATTAATTTCAGTGTGCCCTCTTGAAACCTTTGAAGACATTAGCAGCTCTCCAAGCATGTTGACTATCTGGACAAGGAATTATTATATCCTTGTCAAATTTTAAGTATCCTGCTGTTAAAAATATTAGTCACAGGAACTGCTTGACAACAGTGTTGCAGTAAATTTTTTAGTCTGTATGAACATGGATAACCTGATACATAAAATAATCTCTTAGTGTCTGGCATTCAGTGGTAAAAGCTGAGCACTGAAAGTTTCCTTGGAGCATTGGCAATACCCTGCCAATAGATATACTGTACGTGCCATTTAAACCAGCTGAGTACTGCTTTTCCTCTCCCTCCCTCCAGTTTTTCCATTCCCCAAGGGGCAATCCTTTGGCGCACAACCCATTTAAGTCAAACAGCTATCATGTAAAAGTGGAGATGAGCAACAAAGCACATCCAAGGGAAGCAAGTTAAGATCTAGGCCCTGAGGTTTGAAGGGGGGGCTAACGAAACCGAGCCAAAGAAATTCTAAAAAGGCACTTTTTTGACTTAAAAAAATAAGATTAGAAACTGGCTTGTACGAGCCCAACTGTGATTAAAAAAATAAACCTTTTATAGTTAAGACAGAATTTTTTTTCTTTTTGTTCTTTGACTTTTCCTTGCAGAGAAAGAGGCTATCTTCACTTAATCAGAGCAAAGAAAGAGTGGCTGAGGCAGAAGCAGCATCATGTGGGTGAAGGTCAGGCCAATTTTCACCCATGTGATGCTGCTTTATCACTCATGGAACAAAGATTAAGGCCTTTCTTTCTTTATCCTTTTGTGCTTTCCCCCATTACTTTAACAGATCTGAACAAATCCCAGGCAGTTCATCCAAAAGTTCCTTTTAGCTACATTTAGTTCAGATCCTCTAAATTCCACATAAGACTTCATGCTATACCAACATGAAGAGGATATAAAATCCACATGTGTAGGGAGAAAAATGTTATAGAAAAACACAGAAATCATTGCAGAATATGATGACATCAAAGGCCTTTTCAGTTGCAAGAAACTAGGCACATCCAGGAATTAGAATTATCACTATTTTTATTCCCTTATTTTTAAAGGAATATGTTTTATTGCTACACCAAGAGGCTGCATGAATACTGATGTTTGTTAAAGATGAATTTAACATCATAAAAATCTACTTTAGCTCCAAGGTTCTGAAAAAAAGCCCCACACTAGAAATGCCAGTTTGTTGCTGCCTGTAACTGTAAAAATGTTATATCACAAAAATTAGCTTACATTGCGTATGTTTACACATCTTGTCAGCAGCCACCTTAATCAAACACACCAGAATTGCATCAACTGCAGAAATAGGTCAGGATGTAATTTTTACACAGAGTACCAGGGGACTGATTGAAAGGGCAGTTGTTGGATTTGACTGTGCTTTTCAGCCCTTTGGTTTTATCCTGGTGGGATAAAACAGCCCTTCCTAGCTCACTGTTTGTTTCCAACAAGCTTCAGGAATGCCTGTTGCATTTATTTAATTTATCAATCTCTTGATATCTTAAAACAATCAGTACAGTACAACGAGTCAAATACTAGCAATCAGTTATGTAATCCCAATGACCAGAAGGTATATTTGTGTCACTTGTCTCACTTACCATTTTACATACACTGATTCCACAACGTTTAACAGATTAAAAGGCATGGAAGATAAAGCAGTTAAGCATTTAATAAGTGAGGCAGGTATCTTAATGTGATTCTTAGCATTAAGCCAGTGGTGTTTGTACCCCCGCAGTGATCAGAGTGTGTTTCCAGATTTCAGATTCCCTGTTTCTGTGCAATCAGGGTAAATGCTACTCTTCCCCTAATGTGGTTTTAGGAGAGTGTGGAGAGCCCTGCACAAAGCATCAGCTGAAGCATGGAGCCACTGCAGCTTTTCATAGGCACTAAAAAAAATTGGTTTATCCTCTTGTACCATATGTTGTGATGTACTAGAGTGTCTCCTGAATTTTTAAAAGTTTTATACAGTTCATGTCTACAGGACTAAAAACTTTGGCTTATTCTGAAGTCAACAGAAATATTCTTTGACTCCAATGAGTCCTTGTTTCATCCAGTGAGTCCAAGAGAAATATTGCAGCGATGGCTCCCTTTTACTTTGAGTAATTTTGAGACATGAAAACTGCTAATACAGGTGTGAGAAGTCAGTATCTGAAAACTGCTTGGATAGCATAACATACAAATGGGCTCTTACTGAGGCTGACAGGAGGCTAATAAATATTGTTATGCATACATTTCTTAAGAGCATTGTATTCATATTACTTATACCTGAAAATATCTTCCCATACATTGTCCAGATTTCTGATGCAACTCAAAGCATTCTCATTGTCTTATCAAAACAAGGATAGCAGCAGGTTTTTGGACTCTTTAAACAGAAAATGCCAGGAAGTTTCTGTCAAGAGTACAATTTGGGTTAAAAAAAGCTGCAAAAACCTCTCCTTGTACCAAACTAAATCCCACCTCCTTTCTTCAGAAAAGACCTTTGAAATGTTTCCGCTGGCTGTTTTGGTAGGCTTTCATCAGGTGACAATTTAACACTCTTGCTGAGATTCCTTGGCTGGATATTTGTAACAAAGTTTAAATATATTTCAAAATCGTTAAATCCAGATGGGCAATACTAGATATTTCTTCAACTCTACAAATTCTGATTTTCAGGCAATATATTTTGTCTCAATGCAAGTGAAGGTCTGAGAACAGTGGCTACAACCAGTAAGACATGACAAATTCTGCAGCTGAGACTTTGCTGCTCTGGAGGTGTTTCTGCACTCAGTCCACCCTGTGGATTGTACTGTGTGCTTTTCATCCTCTATTGGAGGAATATGAATTTGAGTAAATGCCATGTGACAGTGAGGCTGCTGTGGAATTTATTCATTTTTCTTGAGTAGGAGATCAATTAGTAATTACTTAAGGGCAGTCCTTATAGGCCATCTAAGTTGGCCCTTAATTAACCAACAAGACATGACAGGCAATGTATTTCTGGGCAATTTAGCACATCTCTTAGGGAGTTTTTAAGGCATGAGGCCGAAGGTCAAGTGACTTTAACCACCTGAGAAGTGCAGAAATCCCTTAGAAATACACTGTCTAGAGTGACTTATTGCTGTTATTAAATGGAATTTGTGAATAAAAATAAGAAAGACTGTCAGCCTCAGGCATGAATAGGGCATTATTAACATGGATATGACATTGTTGACAGCTAATCTAAAGCTCTATTTGTGTCCTGAGCTCTAGACCTATTTCTTTATACTGTATATTAATACAAGGAAGATATGTTACATTCTTCATACATTTTTACTATAGCTGCCCAATGAAACCAAAGGAGACAGGTGTTTGGTGTTTTTTAAAATGTGCACTGCACTTTTTTTTTTTTTTTTGAGGGCTGAAATACAGTAATTAAATCTTGTATGGCTAATATCCCATTTTTGGACTATATCATAGAAGTCTCTTGAAAGAACAAAATATCCTTCCTAGGATGCAAAATCGCTATTCCTGACATACTCTCCCCTGCCATCCTGAGATCTGCCCTGAATTTGTCTTCTCCCTGGCTCAGCTGCTTCCCCTGTCCCCTGCTGCTGGGCTCAATGTGCCTGATTGTCTGTACATGTCAGTGTGTTCAGGTTGAAGAAGTGCACCAGAGCAACATTCACATGTAAAGATGAATAAACAGAGTCAATTCTAGCATCTTCATCTTACCTATGTTTTTTCTCTTTCTTTTCTTTTTTTCCTTTCTCTTTTTAAATTCTTTTCCCCCCACAACATGAATGTGAACTTTTAAAGTGCATATATGCTTTCCTAGTACCTTGAATTAAATATGCACAGCAACATTACCAAAGCAGAGCATGTCTCCTGAAATTTGGAGTTGCAGAAAATGGACAAGAAGCTGAACATCTGTTGTAAATATTATCTTTCGCCAGACTGCTTGTGTATAGATGTAGATATTTTGGCTTTGCTTGTTTCCATGGGCTTAAATTGTTCTTGGGTTTCTTGATGTGCCTGTTACGATCCTTACGCCGATACGTGTCCTGCCCTTTGTTGGTTCTGTTTGTTGATCTACAGCAACAGCCAATTCCAAAGGCCAGCATCTTTTCTTGAGACAAAAAGTGGCAGAGTCACATCCTAACCTTGCCCTGACCAGCACAGCTCCATCATTTCTATGGGAATTGCTGGAAGGCTGCACACTTGCCATCTTGCATTGCCGGGGGCTCCAGCTGCCCAGGGGTTTTCCTGCTCTGCAGCCCAGCAGCGCAGGGCAGGGTGGTGGAGGAGACATTCCCTTTCCTGGGCCTGTGGCAGTGTAAGAGTGCTGGGGAGAGCAGGATCCCTGACCCCTGCCACAGAGCTGCTTGCTCAAGCCTGATGACTCCAGAAAGTGCTGCTAGGAGGTTCTGACACGCACAGTGTATCTCTGTTTCCAGGAGGCAGAGCAGCTACTTAGCATGTGGCGTCCAGTTCTTCTGCACGTTCACAACTACGTCTGGCGTGTTGTGAAAGTAATGGATTTACTGTGCATGCCTCAAATATTTTAAGGGTATGTGAATGCATATTTTTGTCTAGGAAATCCTGGGCAGAAATATGGAAGTAGTGATGTGGATTCTTTGTTTAGGCCGACAGGAACTAAAGTAGGGCTCTCCATGCATGCAGATAATTTGGGGGACTTGTTGTAGGGTTAAAATGCAGGAATATTGTGTATATTCCCTGAATCAATTCTACCTACAGGGGGATATATCAGTTTGTCTTGGCATTCTTAATGCCAGGAAAGGTAAAACAGGTTTCAGAAATAAGAGGGCTTTAAAGGCATACTTTGAAAATCATTGTTTTTAACAGCAGTGATCCATAAAGCTGGATTAAATCAGCATTTTTAACAGTCTGAGTGCACTGTAGTTTGTGAAAAGTTCCACGTACTGCAGTTTGAACCAAATAACCTGAAATCTAAAAGTACTCTGTACTCGCCTACTACAAGTGCACTAAAAGAAAATTTCTTATAATTGCTAATAGCAAAAAATGGTGATATCGTCTAGGCACAAGGCTACGCTATTAAGTTTGAGCTGAAAAATCCTTTTTTTGGAGCAACTTTGAAAACAAATTTTCATGAAATTCTGACTGTCCTGAAACTGGTGATTTACTGTAATACAGCAAGAGACATTATGGCCTTACAAAGCAGATAATTCTGTGTTATTGAAAAACTGAAATAGCAAGCAACAAAAAATAAAAATGTGCACATGTTCTTGTACCAATGAAGAAGAAATTTTGCTTTTTGTGCACTTGATAAGTAATAAAACAATTTAAAAATTAAATAAGAAGTCTTGATTCTAAAGAAACAAAGGAACAATAATTAGTGACTCACATTTCTGGTTTGGATCATGCTGAAAGTGATATTGAGCCACAAGGAATGACTAATGAATTGTGGTCCACAATCCAAAAAAACGTAAAAAATTAGCTCTTATAGCAGCAAAAATACCCCCACAAATGTCTGTACCTAGAGCAACCCTTATCATCCCACATGTTCTAAAACATGCAGGAACTGCTGTCATTTATCTAGATTCAGCATTAACTGGCAGTTCTGAACTATTTAAAAAATGATCAAAGGTATGTTAAAAAAAAAAAAAAACCAAAAAAGAAGGGGTGAAGAGAAGAACACAACTTCAGAGCTCCTCACATTTTACTGTGCATTGCTTCCCTGCTGTGTGATTTCTCTGTTTTAGCTTCAGTACTGCTGTGGCTGCTATCTGTCTTCATGGAGAGGTTCATAGGTTTGACTGATCCCGTATCCAAACCTGCTTCTGCCCATATTTGATCAACCACACCTGAGACTGACATGTGTAAGAGCCCTGGACAGGCATAATGGCTGCTTAATCAAGCAGATGTATCCAAATAATTTTTATATTCAAATGGTTCCTTTTACATCTAAATGTTTCCTTTAGTGGGGCTTGCAGGTTCTGCTGAGCACTTGCCCTGCAATCTCAGCTGTTGGCTCCTCCTCTTGTGTCTTTTGGCACCTGGTGCAATCAGCACCCAGGCTCTGGTCTGGCAGCTTGGGGACTGCCAACATAGGCAAGCCAGATGACTTTCTGCTATCTTTCACAACACAAAGGAGTGTTAACATAATACAGATGTCCTCATTATAGGGCATTACTCATAGGTGCTTATTTTAAAAAGTGTGTGATTGAAGGATTTTAGATCATTTGTAGTTAAGCTCAGTTCCTGTTTTTAATATGAAATCTAACGTAAATTCCTTGCCTTCGTTTGTACAATTGACCATTCTTTTAAAAAGTAAATTACAGAATTATTTGGGACCTAATGAAAAAGAAAAGACAGAAATAAAGAGAAACCCATTACAAAGAGGAAAGCTATTATGGTCATGGGTTTAAAAAGAGATAAATGAAGGAAAAAAGGCTATGGGAAACAAAATCAAGAAAAGTGTATCAGAAAAACAGTGAGAGGAAAGGAATTATAGAGCAATGAAGAGCACATTTAAAAAAACATAATTCAGACATATTTGAAGAAATGAAAATATGTTGATTATTTTTACTGCATGACAAAAGGAAGCCTTCTTTCAGTTTGGTCTTGCAAAATTAGACTATCAGTGAAGATATTCAGCATGATTTATCTGCTATGTGTTTCTATATTGACACATCTTCTACATCTTATTTGCTGTGCATCCAGTCTAGAATCCAAATAATAGTAGAAGAGGCTTAACACACTTTCTTAATCCTGGTTTATGCTAATTTCCTTAGGAAAAGCTTATTCTTGTCCTTTTCTGAGAACAAAACCAGAACTACTCGCAATCTTAGAGGTAGGACCAGGTAAAAGGAACTAAACACCAACACCCTATGGAGCAAAGGGCACAAACTCTTGTAGGTAGCTTAATGCAAAGACTTAATATAGCACTTACTCATATAAAATCCTTTTATATAGTTGATCTATATTACCCAGGGTAGTATTGGCTTATCTACCAAAGCATAACAATTTTTTTCTGTGAAAATAATTCAATTTAAGTAGCATAGTGTGTGCTGGTGACTGTAGAAGTTCTATACTTTCATTACATGCCATAGCCAGTTCATTGGATACTGGATATATTTGCAGAAAGGCAAGGGTATGTGACAGGAGTATGCATGTGAGCACTGTCATGAAGGTTAGGGAGGTTGTACAGCTGAAATTAGACCAGTTAATCTATTAATTTCCATATCTATTACTTATTTCAATTAATGTTATGGCCACATGGCTAAGTTTGTTTCCTTGCACTGTATTAAGGTGTTAGAGAAAAATCTGTTCATTACTGCAGGAAGAAAGAAAAAAAACAACCCAACAATCAAAGATGGTTGTTGCAATGATTTTTTGCTAAATGATGTGAAAGACATAACTCTTTGAACTTGTATTTAGCTACAGAGGGTTTACACAGCTTTTAAAGAGGGTTTTTTTAAAAAATAAAACAGCTTATGCTTGCCCAGCTTCAACACACACCAATTATTTGTACTGACTCTATTTCTCCTTTAAACTGATCTGTGCTCAGAAAAGATTTCCTGTGTCTAAAAACGGCTTGTTAAAAGACAATAGAAATTCACTGAAATTAATTATTTGACACTTCTTTTCCTGATATCTTGCAGAGTATAATACCCATATGTGCTCTTAACACATTTCTGAAACAATTTTTCATGAAATGATGTAGTGTTGTATATTAATAACTATGTATTTTGAGGAAGCAATTGTTATCAGTAAGGGTGTACATTTTTTACAGCCCATTTGGGTATCTTGGCCTTTATTTTGTTTTGAATTTCCAAAGACTTTCCATTGAAGTAACATTTACTTTTGAGGTGTGTAATTGGGACTCAGCATGCTCTTTGCTGTACCCTTTGATGTTCACCAGTGCTGTTAAAGAAATGAGTTAGAACTGGGAGTCTGGTATCTGCTTGGGCAATTCTTAAACCCACAGGATGACTGCCTATTCATTGCTTCTCTTTCTGCATGTATTTATAGCCCTTTTCTTTAGGCTTCCTGAACTGTCATGATACAAGAAGAGTCCCAATTAGCCAGATAAGCAAGTCAGGTTTTTCATGGGATTAAAAAAACATAATAAAGCCAGGCAACTAGTTGGTTAAATTCATACTCAGAGGAGCTGTGGTATTTTTGGTTTGGGGGTTTGGGGCTGGTTTTTGGCTTCCCTTCCCCCAACTCTTTTTTTGTCTTGTTGCTTAACTCAAAAAAAATGTGTCTGATGAGATATCGATACCTCAGGGAATAATACCACATTATATTTTTCTGCCTCTGGTATAATCATTTGTCTCTTTAAATTGACATCAGCTGAGGCCACTAAGACCCTCACACCAAAAAACACTTGTGACCCCCTTCACTGCCTTCAAAGCTTATTTTATAATTCCTGGTATGCTTGTTTTTGATCTGAGGCACAGTCCTTATTTTGGGGACAATTTCACATATTATAGCAAACTAGTCATCTCTGTCCCTTCTACTTGCCTCATTTGAAGTTCCAGAACAAGCCCTCTTTGGACAATAAATTTTGCTTAGACTAAGTCTTTCATTAGCATAGGAGAAGAGAGTGATGCAGTCTGGAAGGAGTAGTTGATAATGCTTTTCATTCAGGCTTCTTAGCGGCTGTTTTCAGTCTGGAAGAAGTTTCTTAGAAGTTTTTTCCTTGTTTTTCTGTATTGAGTTTCTCTGTTTTATCTCATCCCAAGACTGTCTACAATATAGCTTGAACTATTTTTCACCAAGGGAGCGATATGGTTTTGTCTCACTTAGCTTCTACTCAGGACTACTGTGCATCACAAGCTATCCCACAAGATCTACATTCTTCTTCTGCAAAACACGTGCTTTTGCTTCTGCATCAAAATCACAGGTCTGGGGCCCCTGAGAGGTACATCTTTTCAGGATACTCAGAAAACAATAGGGGGGAACTGCAGCCTTATCCATCTGTTTTAGACAGATGTTCTCACAAGGCCCAATACAACAGGAGTGCAGCAGTGGACTTGGCAAGAAGTGTCCATAGGAGATTCTTCAGGAAGCAGCTTATCTAGAGAGTGCTATTTCCCAGAGTAAAGTTGCAATCACACATTAAACAGGAGATGGCCATCATTGAGGTGGGATTGTCATGCCTATGCTTGAGCAGGAAAAGAAAACACAGCTCATCAAATCTTTTTTTCCCATGGTAACTCAGCTAATCTAATTAAGATAGTATTTCCATCACCATAAACAGTTATTTCAGTTCAAGGAGCAAAGATCCTTTATACCCTTATCCTTTGAAATGATAATATACTTAAACACTGGCACACATGAATCTTAACAGTTAAATATGGCAGTTTTTGTGTTCATGAAACATTATAGAAATTTTGGCATTCAGCAAAGGGACAGAAATTCTCCCAGGTAATACAGCCCACTGGTCAGAGATATCCCCAGGCAAAACTTTATGGGAAACCTGCTTACACAAGGGAACAGATTCAAATTGGTGCACTCTGCTTGGCCTTTTCTGCACATCAACATGGTGTCCCTGAACATGTCTTTGCACCCTCGTTCTATCCAAGCATTGAACACACACTCATCACTCCCACAGTTTCAGTAAAGGGGGAGCACCTCACTCTTCTCTTGGTCATCACAAGGATTGTTTTTAATGGACAAAATTATCCAAGAATCTCCCTGTCACTTTCAGGAAATGGTTAGACAGAACTGGATCCTGACAGGTAGATCTGCTCTCCCTGGTCTACTATATTTTGTAATTTATTTTGAATTTTGGAAACATTTATAAATCAATTTATATAGTTTTTATCCTGATGTTCTGTATAACAGTTAGTGTTGTATCAGTTCTGTTATACAGGTTATAATATTTGCCATGGTGCCATACATTTTAGAGAAAATAATCTACTGGAGTTTACTGGCTGCAGTGTGTAGAGACAATCCCCCTGCAAGGAGTGTCCATTTAAAAAAAGGGTTTTACATAACCATAACTTTCTAAAATGTTTTGCATTTTTGGTTGTAGGTCTGGTCTGCCCAGCTGGGGATATTTTTGAAAGCTGAACAAAACCAGCTTAGATGCTAGTAGATTAAATATAAGTAAAAACATACTTCCTGCTTCTTTAAAATATGAAGCTTTTGGTAAAAATAGAAATTCAGCTGATGTGACTTGGGTACGAAAGCTTACTTGGAAAGGAAAAAGTCTTCACCAAGGGGTGTGAACAGTCTCATTCCAACAGAAATGGTTTTGATTTCTCTGAGGTTTTAAGAAAATTGTTCAGGACCTGATCTGAAGCCCATTGACGTCAAAGGAAAGATTCACAGTGCCTTCAATGGGCTTAGGATCAAGTGTGAACTGAGCATGGGACGCTGCTCGAGGCCTTTACATCACCGCCAGCATTTTAGCATCTGAT
The DNA here is from genome assembly GCA_013397555.1 of Urocynchramus pylzowi. Taxonomy (NCBI): domain Eukaryota; kingdom Metazoa; phylum Chordata; class Aves; order Passeriformes; family Fringillidae; genus Urocynchramus; species Urocynchramus pylzowi. The sequence goes on along the minus strand of VZRH01005942.1, from coordinate 947,966 downwards.
TCTTAGAATGTGTGTTGACCTGGCCTCTGGCCTTGGGACAATGGGTATAATTGTATCTCCAAAAGTAACTACAGGTATAAATCAGTGATGAATTCTTTTTGTACCTAGATCAAAAGTTTTGATCTCAAAATGAAGCCTTGGTGATGAATTCTGTTATGCAGACAGTAGAGAATGGGACTTAGGGGTTGTTTCAGGCTCATTTTGGTGCCCTGGGTGATTCCACATTCTTAATTTTCATAGCAACTGCTGGTCCATGAGCCACCTCAGATCTCATTTGGGCAAAAGCTTTGACAAGACAAAGGATGCTGAACTGGACTTCAAATTGCTGCATTCTGTAGTTGAAGAGTTTGTTTAGATAAGCTGAAGAGAGAACATTCTTACAGGATGAGTGAAGGATGTTGCACTTCTGATGACTATTCATGAATGACATAGAAGCTGGGATAAAAAGAGATGCTTTCTTCTGATAAAGACAAATATAAACACATACTTTTACTGCCTATTAATGTGTACTTAATTTGCAGTCTAAAGTCATGTCAGTGTAAATTAATAAAATTACAGATGTGCTCTGCTGGCCAAATGTGAGTAGAAGGGACTTCAGAAATATCTGTAACTGTTTTTCAGGTGGAGAGTGTAAGAACACTGGAATCTCCACCTGGGATAAAACCGTGTCATCAGCTGCAGGAATTTCTGAAGAAAAGGGACTATGTTAACTGGCTGGGAGAAGACAGACAGACAGACAGGGAAAAGACTTTTGACTGAGATCCAGGATGAATTTTTCCATGCTATAATGTGGACTGTGATGATAGCCAGCTGCCCTAACTTTGATCAGCCAGTTAGCTGCTCTACTTGACTTGTGAGGCTGGGTGCTGGAATGAGAGTGAGGCAAGTCAAGAAACCAAGATTTTCTCCACAACAGAAAAATGCATAACATAAGAAAGACAGAGAAAAAAAAATCTTCCCAACATCCCATTGTGATTACTTGTGATTTTTTTTTTCAATGCACTGTCTAAACTATTTAGCTTCCTTTAAAATCTCTACAACGCATTGGCACCAACTATGACCACACAACTGGCTGCTGGAAAAAATGGGCTAAATTTCTCTTAAGCAAAATAAATATTATCCAACTGACCAAAAAGACAAATAGAAATTTTTCACTTATTTCCAATCAAGCTTTGATGCATTAAAAGAGCAGTTAAAATTCTGAATAAATTACTGGTGATGTTGAAGCATAAAATTTATATAATTAAATAGTACCTCATTCTGAGACTATTAATGATTTAAATTATTTGGATTTCTAGGAATGAAATATGTGATAAAAAATGAATCTGCTGAGTACTACAAGTCTAAGCTATGAAAAGTTGCTAAGCTTATATTTCTTATATTGTTAGACTTGCCAATCTCATTGTTAAAATAAATACTTATTGCAAAGCTTACATTTATAACATTTTCTTAATCCTGCCTGCTTATTTTGTTTTACTTTATACAAATGCAAAATCTCTACAAAGGACCCTGATTCTGCACTTCTTCCAGATCAAATATACATAACTAAATGTTGTTTCCTCTATAGTAACAGTGAACAGCTTATGAAACAAACACTTGCTGGTAAGAAAAGAACCCTCAAAAATTAATTTTAAAGAATATTTATTCTAGACTTTATTTTCATCAGCTCTTAACAATTGGCCTGCTTTCTCTTGGGACCAATAATGACAATGACCTACCAAAAATTTTCTGCATGATTTAAAAATTTTCCTTTTAGACATTATTTGATAACAGTTTCCTCTCAGTGGATGCAATCTACAGATCTGTGTTGAATTGTGGGCTCAGAGTGACACTGTTTTCACATTGCATATGAGGACACTCTAAAGCACTGTGTAGTCATATTTTGCTGTAAAGCTATGCAGATTTAGGTCACAAGTCCTGCTTAAACTACACCATATAATGTACAGTTGTTCCCGATCCAATAACCAATTTAAAATTGAAAGTTAATACATTACACTAATAATATCATACTGCCTATGGGATCATTTGTCAGCGTTACCATAAAAGACTGATGATTTGATAACTGAAGAGTATTTATTATAGGGGCAATTTGTACTATTATACTATAAATAAGAATGTCTTGGCATTTCTATAATAAATCCTATTTTCAGTGGTCTATTACTTGGTTGTAAAAAAATCACCCTGGGCTGAATTAGATCTATTGGATGTACAATAGGAATAATATATTACCAAAATGTACATTTAATCCAGTGACTAATACGGCCTTGAAAAACCCTCAAATGTGTATTAAATTGATCACAGATATTATTTACATAGAGATTGGAATAAATCTTTTGGATACTGTCAATATTCTAAAAAAAAAAGGTCTATAGGTATGATGCTGATCTTATTTGCATAGGAGTAAATCACATCTAAAACTACACTGGTATCAAGAGAGCTGCCCCAGGGAAGAATGATCCCTAATGAAAAATGTGAAGGAGAACAAAATCAGACATGGATATAGAATTATTCAAAATTAGCTATATAGGATGGGCTTAGATAAAATGTAAGAAGCTGTCAAACATCATACATGCTGTCAGACCTGACACTGAGTAAAAAGAGAAACTATATCTAGGGAATGACACTTGGCAATTTCTGTTTATCCTTTCCCAGGTTGTATCCTGCCTGAACAGTTATCAGCAATGTAAATGATGTCAGCACCACCTTTCCCTTGGCATGCAGGAATTGGACACTGGTGCCAGGACTGTCCCTTCCCGTTATCCCCTGGCTGTGAACCCCAGCCAAGTGATGAGGGGGTGTGGGGAGGAGATGGGCCCACAGAGGTGCTGAGCAACATCAACGCGGGCGGTGCACAGCATGTGCATTTTACTGACATGCTGTGCTGCACTGGAGGCATTGTGCCTCTCCAAGGTATAATCCCTTCCAGAGTTCTCCTCAGAGTTGTACTAAGCCACATCACCCTTTAATTAACACTGTGCCTAGGAGGCACAACTGAGCCTTAAGTATAGCCACAGGCTTTACATACACCTTTACTTGCAAATTGCAGATAAAAAATACTTAATTTAAGTATAAACTGCCTCTTCCTTTTTTTTTAAGAAAGACCTTGATTTACATATGGAAGAGAAAGTAATTACATTTAACAGATGTCACAGCTCTTAAAGAATATCTGATAATAATTAATCACTAAGAAAAAAACAGAAAGAAGAAAATTCAATTCATTTCAGAGCTGCAGTCAAAACCCCAACCTCTGAAAGGACTCTGTTCTGTTCTACTCAATTATATCCTATTCTATTCTTTCTCCGATTTTACATTACATGTATTATTTTAACATTGAAGCATCTTTCCAGAATACTACATTCAACAATATGATTGCATTCTGTTCCATCAGCTATATTCCATGAAGTCAATCAGAGCTGTGACATCTCAGTGTCATGCAGGACTGCCAGGCATCTTTCACAATTCTCTAGCCACTGGATATATTTTTTAATGTAGACTTCATCAGAGTTTATTCTCATCATAACATTGAGAAAGTAAACGCTGAGTGAATCTAATCCTGATCTGCCTCTACCCCTCCCTCCACCATCAGCATATCAGAGCACTGGGCTTCTGTGTTTATAAATGGCATTTACCCTCCTAGCTATTCATTTTGCTTAAGTACTCTTTCAGCAGAGTGCAGAGAAGCAGAATCAGGATGCTCACAAGACCTTTGCTTGAATGACCAGTTAGTTCATGATTGTACACAGACACCAGGGCATAAGTGATATTTTTATGCTATGTCAGTACAATATCACATGTGCCTACACCAAACTGTATGGTATTACCATGAGTTCGAAGAGATTTGCCCAGCATTTTTATTCTTCTATATTTTCTTCTCTTTTAACAGCTCTAACGTCTATTAGCAGCTTCTGGTTTAAATGGGATTGTGGCCTGAAACACAAAATGTTTTACTCTGCTATTTAATGCTTTGCATCTTTTTCAACACATATATCCACAGAAGAAAATGGTTTATTTTGGAGTCCACATCAAAAGAATGTTAGAAGTCATCAAAGAAAGTGGAGAGTAGAGCATATGCTGCTCTAAGGATAGCTTCAATCCTGGAAAAATTAGAAGCCAGGTTTTGCTCTCACTGGTATCAGTGGGAAAATTTCCACTGACTCCAGAATACGAAAAATCAGATCCTGTAATATTAAAACACAGACAAATATTGCTAAAGGAAAGTGTACAGGATATTTTTACTCAATATTAAAATACAAATGTATACAACATAAGCCTAAAGGACAAGTTTTACTGGTTTTACTGAGAAGAGAATAACAAATGAACCAGAATTTGCAAGGATTATACCATTAGCTCTTTAACCTTTCTGAGCATCAGGGTATATTTCACTTATTTGCTTTTATTCCAGAAAGGTTTCTATGGTAAAGTTATTGCTACAGATGCTCAAGTTACCTGGAATTTCCCAACTCCATTCATTTTATGGAGTTTTGCCAAGTGCTAGCTGGTTTTGCTGCTGATTATAGCTTGTTTATTTAAACTTCTGTATAATAGAAGAGGTGCTTCAGTCAAAAGTAGTGGAGAGGTGTCTGGGATGCTAACTCAGAGCTTTCTTTTTCAAATCATGGTGTTGGCAAAGCAAGTGTGCAGCCATTTCTCTTCCTCAGAAGGACCAGGCAATGAGCCTTGTTTCACTCTAAAGTTAACACAAGTTCACTGTCACTCTTCAATGTGCAAGAAATCCTCTGTAAGCACAATTTGGGTCACTGCTGGGACAGAGATGGCAGTGATGCAGTCAGGCTGTTGACTTGTTTCTCTGTACAGCACACAGTTCTTGATTTTTTTCCCACAGAAGCAACAGACAAACCAGTAAGTTCAGAACATAGTTCCCGTTTACCTTCCACATAATTTACTTCAATTTGGTTTCTAACACAGAAAGCAATGTAGCTTTAAAGAAGTTCCTTAGAGCAGGTAATGTTAGCATTAAACCAGGCTTTCCTTCCTATGACAGCCTACCCAGAAGGCCAGTCATGGGATCAGTCCCAACAGTCATCAGCATCCAGGAAAAACTTGCCCTCTGCCCCTCAGGAAGCATCCTCTCTTAGGATATATCAGAATCAGCAGTCATACTCTTCCTGCAAGTACCTGTGATGGTTTAAAGTACAGGTTTAAGTAAAGGGAAGCTCAAGGTGAACTTGTATCTAATAGGGCTGTAACTTTATGCACCATTACCTGAGGGTAGCCCATGGAGTTGAATTGGTCATTAATAGCTTAGAAACCACATCCAAGCAAACAAAGACTAAATGAGCATAAGAACAAAGAACAGAAAAAATGAGCTATTGAAAGCAGGACTTTCTGAAGTTCATGGGCCACTGATACGACACATTTTCCATCTCTGGTTCCAAATAATTGGGTAAGATTGTTCAGAACCATGAGGGTCACACATTCATTCAAAACTGGGTAGAAAAAAAGAAATCAGATTATTTCACTGATGCCCCTGACTAGGGAGATGCCACATATTTGTTAGGGGAATGTTTTAATCTTCCATCCAAAACCAAAATGACCTCTCATGGCATGCCTGATAATTTAGGGTCTTCTCAGGTTTTTGAATTGTGCTACTGTATGTAGCTGAAAATTGTTTGATAAACATCAGTAAGTGGCCTGGCTTTAAACCAAGCCTGTCATCTAGTGGAGTGCTATGCTATTCCAACTTTAATCTAGATAACTGGCACACATAAAATAAGGAAACACAAATGTGACACAGCTGCAGCTAGTCTGCTGGAGCTAAAATGCTTATCAGTGTTTTATGCCTGTAATATGAGACTACTTGGGAGAATCCTATGTGCAAAAGAGAGGCAATCAGATTGCTTTGATATAATTGGTTCTAAAAATTTTGGAGATTAAGAATTTATGGTGCCTTCAGTTTACAGCAAAATCCTCCTTGTGTCATGACTTCAGTAGACATTAAAAATGCTGCAGAAATATGGTCAAACTTCACAAGTTACCACCCAACATGTGCATCAAGCAAGGTTTTCAGTAAAGAATAGGTTAATGATCAACAGCCTAAAAGCAAGGCCCCTGACATAACCTAAGAGAGGTTTGCTAAGCAATCCATGTGCCCTTTCTGAATAATGTATCTGAATGTGCCAGGAAAACACAATGTATGAATTAAATTTACTAAATTAGAGTTGGTGTAGTAAATTAAATAAATAGCGTGTGAACCAAGTGCTTTTGTCAATAGTGCATTGATTATAATGCCACATACTGTACTAAAAATCTAATAAACACAGAAAGTCAGCTGGATAACTAGAGCATAAGTATATCTGGCACTTGAAGCAGATATAAGCAACCTTATTTGTGCTCTAGAAGTAAAAATACACTATCACTTACCCTACATTTCAAAACAGGAAACACGTGCTCAGAAAGGAAATAGATCTGCTCCTTTAATTTTGGACCTAGAGACAATATGGGGGAAAATCAATTCTGGTAGTAGAAGAGGCAGAGGAAAAGAAATGTAAACCAGAAATTCTTTGCTCATCCAAGTTGTATTGTACAGCTGTGCTGAACCTGTTATTAGGTCCATACTATATACTTTGTTTCTCAAGAAGTATCTCTACAAAGATGTAACATGCTGTTGTGATTACAATATTGGTTGAAAAAACCTGAAATAGCTGCCAGATTTACCAGTATGTCACTGGGATGCTAAAAAATGATGGCTTTGGCTCCTTGCTTTGCACCAAACTAAAGAATATTGTACAGAGTTTAGTAAATACCTATGCACAGGCTTGCTCTCCTGGGACAGTAGTGTCCTGTCATCCATGAAAATGCTTGCAGAGGTTTTCTGAGACTAATGGTCCAACCTGCAGGCTGATGTAACCTCTACAGCCCACACCAGATTTCACAGAACTGCTCAGGCTAGGCAGGCCTGGTACCACCAGCAGATGCCTATGCAAATCAAAGCGGCATAATTTACTCAAAACACTAATAGCTGTCACAAAGCTGTGATCTAGCAAAGACAAAACAAGGCAAAAATATTGAGGGTGGCTGCTGGCAATGACAGCAGATTCCAAATCTGGAAGTCATCTAACTGGGTTGTTTTTGAAAAGATTGTAACTTTACATAGCAATTCTCCCTGATTCCTCTTGGCTGTTAGGCACTGTCACCAGATATATTCAAAGCTGCCATGTTTGGGTTTTTTTTATTGGCTCTCCAAGATAACCTTCAGAAAAACTTGTATGTTTTCAAGCTATATCAGGATTTTAGGGCTCAGTTGATAAGCATTTGTGACTAATCTGATTTAGGGGAGGATGACATGCAATTAGGCTGATGATCAGCTTGCAGTTTGTGACTGCTAAGTCCCTATAAAGATGGCATTCTCATTTTTATGACCTGATCACACCCCTCCCCAAAAAATAGTCCAAGAAGCTCCAGGCCCAATTATTCACAAGAGTCTGATCCAGAAAAGTAAACATTTGAGAAAGTGTGAAATTTTAAGCATTTGAGTAGTTCTACCAGCTTCAATGTTATGCTGGATCAGTCTCAGACTACAGCAAGATATCTGTGAGAATGTAACTACCCAGTATTCTGCATATACCCCTCCAGTTGGGTTGTGCAATGCTTCCTTTTGCACTGGAATGTAGTGAGTTGAGCATTTGTTTGGAAGCTTGGATGCTAGTGTAGAAGAGTGGCATTTTCCCTCAATTAGATATATGTAGTAAATGGATGTTGACTGTTCCTAAAGGTAAAGCATTATTCCTCTACAGTATGTATGTTTGCCCAGAAAAGATGCATTCCATCTCTCTGTAACGAGAAGCAGGGCACAGAGTTTGGTGAGTGTGTCTCTTTGCACACACAGATATGAATGCATTTTATGTTTAAAATAAGTATGCTGTAAAACACAAACCAAAAACTGATTACTTGTGAGGATGGGTAACAGTATGTGGCTAAAGTTTAGGCAAGCACATTATTGTGTAATGAAATTACTTAGATGCATTGGAAAATTCATTTTCCTTTCACCCTTGGAAAAACTGATCCACACAGGAAGAACTAGAATTTTATGCTGAGGTTTTAACTTCTGTTCCCTCAGCCTTCTCGAATACCCTCTCGCCCTTTCTGCTGGGCCTACAGCTTTTACATGTCTCTCCATGACTCTCTTCCTTTTGTCTGCCTCCTCAATGGCTCCAGAGTCCTAAAGAAATGTTCAGCTTTGAAGACTGGCCTAAAAAAATGGTAATTTTCCAGACAAAGGCCAGGTGTTACTTCCAATTCATTCAGTATGCATCCCTATTATCCTGCGGGTCAGCTCCTGCTGAGCGCGCTCCATGGGTGTTCTGACTGCGTAAGGCCTGGGAGATTTGCCCCGTGTGACTGAACTGCAGATGGAACTTTCATATCTCTTATTTTAGCAGCAGTCAATTTGCCAAACTTTCTTAATAGCAAGCTAGAAGGTGATTTCTGTGTCACAGCCTCAGAGCTTTCTCACACCAACCAGAGGAGGAGATAAGGTGCCCATCCTCAGAAGAGGGCCGGACACGAGAGCTGCGGCCTGCGGGCAGGGTGACCACCAGCAAGCTCCCGCTGCGCCTGTGCCACTACAGGGGGCACACATTTTGGCTCATGGGATTTTGGCTCATGGGATTTTGGCTCATCGGAATTTGGCTCACTGTGCCTTTTCCTGCTCCCCCTGGAGAGGCAATATCAGTTCCCCTCACAGGCAGTTCAGCAGGAGCAGATGTGGGCCAGGCTGTGCAGAGCAGACTCCCTGGGCACACCAGGGCTGCTCATCCTGCGGGTCAGGGCTGAACAGAGCCTTGGCAGTGCTCGCACAGGCATCGAAAGCCGTGCCAGGATTCCGTAACTCTTTCTGCAGGCACCATCATCTCTGCAGATACCTCTTGTAGCAAGGTCAGCCATTTCAAGCAAACAAAGAGTTTGGATCATTGTTTACTCTCGGGAAAGATTATTTTTTCTCTATCTCTGCAACCAGGGTTAGATGAAAAGAAGAAACAACCCACCCTTTGTCAATATACTGTATCCAAATCAAACGAACACATTTGGTTTCTGCTAGAAAACAAAGTCAAGTTTCAGTTTCTAAATAAACCATTTATGGAGTCATCACTCTGGAATTTTGCCTTTCTTTCCTGTGTCTCCTTTCAGATAAAGAGAAGAATCATCTTAGATAAGTAATGCTATCTGCAGCTGCTGATATCCAGTTAACCCCAAATTTCTTTTAAAGAAATGCTAAATGCTGCTGAAAATCCCAGAAGTTAGAAGCTGAGATGTCATTCAAAACCTTCCTTTTGAATTCTCATTGCCTCAGATTCAGCCATTCACAGTGATTCCCCTTACATTTTACCACTGGAAAACCTTGCATCGTATTCAGTGATGGCTAGATCAGGCTCAGGATATTTTACTGCATTTTCTTAGTCAAATCAAATGTCTTGTTACACAGTGGATTAAATTAAACTACCATGTCACTATGGAGCCACTAAACTACTTGAATTTACTAGTTTCATACCTAACAGAAATTTCTAGAATAAGGTTAAAATTGTGCATTAATAATTTCTTATTTTTGTGAGTTGTTTATCACCTTCCTTATGTATTTTTATTATGCGTTTTTATTGCTCAGACAGAATGAGACATGTACCATACTATCTAAATGATGAGAACAAAAAGAAGGAAAATTATAAAAAAAGATATTTAAATGAGATTGAGACATCATAAATAAATGGCTCATTGCATTAGACAGGAAAAAAAGAGAAAATGAATTTTTCTGATAGGCACCCTAAACAAGCCATTCTATGAGGAGGATCTATGCAAGGCAACAAAGGTGATGGAGAAGGATAATGAGTGGCAGTGAGGACCCTGTGCTTACACAGACTCTGTGAGAGCAACTGTGAGTGGGCTCAGCAATTAAACAGAAGCAAAGGGATATGATTAAGCACAAACCCAACAAATCCATGTTTTGACTGGGAGACAGATGACTTGAATGCAGCTACTCACGGTTTCTGCTGAAGAGGGTGAGAGGAGATGATCAGCCAAGCTCAGGATGACAAAGCACCAACTTCACCTCCATGTTGGTGCAAGACACCGTGGAACATGGATCTTTAAGTGTGTGTTCAGATTTCATTACAGACATGGCAGCTGGCAGGGGCCTCTGTGTGAAAGTGTTTAGCAGAAGAGAAATGGACTTAATCATGGGCTTGGTTGCTCTTCTGTGTTTTGAGTAGACAGTGCTGAAAATGAAGGTGATGTGAGGCCTGTAGTTACAGGGTTTTTGAACAGCTAAACATTATTTCACAACTTCTTTTTTCCCTGTCCAGGGTGAATTTTTATAGTTTAGCCTTTAATCTTGTGAAGCAGAAATTTAACATGTCAGTGTTGACAGACTGTTAACTATAGCAGCAATGATGAAGCTTCTATAATATTAACCTTTCAAAAAATAAAACTGCAATAATGATGTTGCTTCCATTAGACCTTTCAGATCACTTACAAATTATCTGGAACTCCTACTGTTTATTTGTTTTTACTTTAGATTGTTGCCCCAAGCACTTAAATAATTGTAATAAAATAATAATAGAATTAAGATTAGATAAATTAAGTGGAAATGAAACTGAATACATTTTCCATGACAGCTGGCAAGTCCCATTCTGTGACTGCTCAGAAACAGAACTGGAATTTTTATGACAGTAGACAATAAGGCGATCGTGTACAGGATGTAACCCAATGCTCAAGAGGAGCAGTGTGCAAGTGACACATCAACAAAAACAAACTTGTTTCATTTATGTACTATTAATTACCATAACTTACATAATCATGGACATCTGTTCTTCCTTTCTCATGCATGTACCTATGCACAGATAATTACCACTATCTACTGGTCAGAAGAGCAAGTAGCATAATATAAAGATAAATACATTATAGCATATAATTGTATATTAGTACACATATATACATACATACATACATACATATATATATATACATACACATACCTTTAAATACAGATAAGACCAGCTCTGTCTTATTTATTCATGCATCACTTTGCAAGCGATTTTTTTTAGTTCTCAAACTTCACATTGAAACTGCAATAACTTGTTCCATAACTTGGAATAATAACTTGGAAGAGCATTATAGAGGAAAAAAGAGTACATAATTTTTAACTAATCAAAAATTAAGTATGACAATATCAGTTTAGTATCTTTTTGTCATGATTTTTCCAAAACACTGTTTCAAAAGATCAAAAGATTATGTTTTCTAACTAGACTATAAAGGTTATTAGCTTTAATATAGTTGTATTCTTCCAAAAGAATTAGCCACTGTTTTATTGCATTATTCAGATAAAAGAGAAAAGCAACTGGTGCACAAATTACAATCCTTAGGAAATAGGGTTTTTTTCCATGTTGAATCTTGAGTACTTAAGGGTGATATTTGTTCCATGAAATATTTTATGATAAAATAACTGTCCAATAACTGTACTTTTGGAGCACAGAAAGCTGTTTTCCTTGAATGCCACATCACAGAATGATAGAATGGTTTACATTGGGAGGGACCTTAAAGTTCACCTGGTTCCAACACCCCACCACGGAGAGGGGCTGATTGTTTTTGTGCCTAAAGTTTTACAGCCACATACCTTCAATATACAAATTAAGGGTAAGTCAAGAACACAGCTCTGTTAAAAGTGACATTTTATAACAAAGTGGAAATACCCACATACATAAGGTTGATAAAGGTACTTTATATTGATAAATATGTATTACTGTGAGATGGGTAAAAGCAAAAACTTGCTTTAACGTAAATTTTTAAAAGCTATAAGATCTTCAAAGGCTGCTGATATTTAATGGGCTTTATTAACTTTTATATACAAAATTTTGAAATTTATATACAATTGTACATATTAATTTAATTTTAAATTTCATCTTACCTAGTCAATGGGCCTGACTTTTCTTGCATTTCCGTAAACTGCTGTTGGATGACAAGTCAAAAAATGGTTATGATATTTTTCTGCAAGTGTCCTGGAAAACACATCCTGAGTTAAATAACCCTAAGCAGCAGGTGCTGAATTAGTGCTCCCACATTTGAGAAAGATAACTAATCAAATCAATCTAGATGTGCCCTTGGTTAGAGGAATTCCTGCATGTGACAGAGAATTGCTGCTCCATGCTTAGTTATTTCTAAAAACACTATTAACTGTAGGTATGGATATTTAACTTATTGACTGTCTTTTTTCAGCCTCCACCCTTTTGGTCAGTGCACAGGGATTGTCCCACCAGCTGGAAGGAACTGGGGAGACCAAGTTGGTTAGGAAAGCTTGCCTTATTGAAAGTAAAAGGAACTGTTTATGTACTGCCAAATACTCATTGGGAAAAAGAGTAAGACACAGACCATAAAATTCTTGCATCTGTTGGTCATTTAATCTTTTCTTCTGTAATAAACATCATGTAGCACTGTATATTACAAAAGAGAAAAGAAATAAACTTCTAGTATGCAGCTGTATGAGAACCCAATGGACATTTCTTCCCTGTTAGCCAGTATGGCAGATTAGTCTGTATCCCGAGTCCTGAGGATTTAGATAACTTCCACTCTTTTGTTTTTCCTTTCTTTCTTTTTTTCTTTTTTCTTTTTTTTTTTTTTTTCCACTATATGTCTGTTTTCAGTCTCTAGTGTAGTAATTCAATAATGTATTCATTTCAATCCTGTGAAACTATTTACATACTGTGCTTCTGTTGTATTTCTTTGAAGAGAAGAAAACTCAAAAGACCTCCAGGCAGAAAGTCAAGTCATCAGTCCATGGTCCCACTGGGCTTGTGGAATTAAGGGATGAAATCTCTGCTGTTGTACAATGGTCTATGAGGAGGCTGATGACAACAGGGAAGGAGAGAAAGATAGAGAAATAATTCTTTATTTTGTCAGTTTATGACTTCTGAGGAACTGCTCTGCTGTTTTAAACCAGTAAATTTTTCCTCTGCCTTCACACCTTCACATCAAGAGTCTGATATAGCTGGAAACAGATGGAAGGCAATATTAGAGGTGATCCTGTGGTTTCTAAAAGCTAATGGGGATGAGCAGAGATTGATATATAGATATATCTATAGATATATCTATATAGATATAGATATGGCTAAGTCAAACAAATGAGACTGAAGTTGGTTTGTACTAATCCATGTCCCCATGTTAAGGGGGTGGGGGTGGAGCAGAGGGTTTTATTTTTATGTCTGAATTGTCTTGCCCACTATTGCAAAGAAGAAAATCTTAATTTACTGAGCCATGAAGCTTTCCTCCTCTTCCTCCTCCTCCTCCTAACTGTAAGTGTGCTAAAATAAGGTCTGGTAGAACAAGGAGGAAGCTGTGACTGGGTGTGACTGGCCTCTTTGACCTGGTTAAAACTTATGTTCCGATATATCCTGTGTACTGCCCACTTTACACCCATTAAAATCCAGATTAACTCCAGGGAAATATATGTCATTTTAGGATGACTGAAAATGATATTTTTTTTTCCTAATAAAACTTGTGCCAAGTAACACTGGTTATAATGGTGCAATCTCATTTCTTTAAAAAATGTAGTGTCTTCTCTTAACAGTTTTTCTGAACAAAAATGTTTCATCTTTTCCTTAAAAATTGCTGTATTTTAAAGAACATTTTTTTTTCCCCCAGCACCTGCTTAATCTTTTGTTCCACAGATAATTTCTCATTACCCAGGTGTCCTCTTATGGACCTACAGAAAGATTGGGCCTAGTTTAAGTGTGAAATAATCCTGTTGCTTCTATCTGAGAATGAATGAGCCCAGGATTAGATCAGATAAAACACACTTGAGATAAAGTGCACAAGGTGGATTATATGAGAAAAGAGGATTTAGTGAAGAACATATCCACAACTTTTTGTTAACATAGAGAATGGTAGCTTTTGTAAGCAACATTTATGGAAACTCAACTGGAGGTTTAAAAGCTATGTCTTTTGTTGTACATTTCTCTGCATACATTTGCTTTGTAGCTGGTAGCTTTAACTTTGGAAGCCATGCTGGGCCTTGACTCATGCTCATTTTGCTTAATGAAAAGCTAAGGATGTACTTTTACTCATAGATTCTTGTTTTGTTTTCTTTGAAGTTTATTAAGCTATCCAGTAAGATGGGAGGTTCATTAGGTTGTTATTATCACAGCCACAAATTAAGCATCTGTTCCCTGGGGAGTTATAACCTTCAAGTGGATATCAGAGCCATACTTATTACAATATTTACTTAATTACCAAGTTAGTGCTCTTGTCATATAAAATACAAACATGGACTCTGCTGTCCATGTTAGCCATATACTCTCCACCTGCTAAATTTTTAAGATACACTAATTTCATTGAAGTACTCTTTTAAAATATGTACCAATTTTTTTGGTAAATGATTATTGAAAAAGTTAAACTGAGAATGATGAAGGACAGTTATGAATTTAAGGTATCATCAAGAATATTCAAAAATGCTAAGGTATCTGACATTATAAATTACTTTGCTTTCCCATCTAGAGACAAATGTAGTTTCCAGTACCAACAAATGCATGAAAACATTAGCAAATCATGATTTGTCAAAAAACCTCAAAAATCAACATCAAGATATATTTTGTCAAGTAGCAGTTTGGATATCATTGGACTTGATAGTACCACACAGGCAAGTACAAGGCTGGAGCACAAATCTTTTATGAAACTCTGGGAATTCCACCTAAGAGACAGATTGCCACTACAAATATCCGAAGGTCATTTTTCATCATAGTTTTGTGGCTTTTTTCCCTCCTCTTCAGTGCTTCAATTAACTAATGTTGTAGATTACAGAATTACCAGATCTTCCCTCTCTAGTCTTCTGACAGTGTCAAGCCATATAAGCTTGAAAATATTATTGCCTCTTCTCAGACATGACTTGTGTGAACAATTAGGACTCTTGGGAGGATGTCAACACCACAAGAAATGTCTCTGGAAAATTAATGTCCATTTTTACTTCAGAAAGTGCATTTGGACTTTATAGGGTTGCTTTACTTTTACTCTGACAAACTCATCATTGTCTTGCCATCTACTACATACTACAAAATGTTCATATTATTCATATTTTACATATATAACTATTGGTCTGTTATTAATACACTGTTTGACATGGTGCATTCTTGCAGCCCTTTTCACTGTAAAGAAACCCTCTAATTATTTAACTTTGATTTTTCCTGGAGATGTTTGTGTCTACCCCAGCTATAGAGGGAATGAAGGCTTCTGAATCCAGGTCCCTTCAAATCACATGGCATGTGAACAACTTCCACTGTTTCTATAAATTCTAGTTAATGTAAGCACACTCCTTAAATGAAGGTTTATAAAATCCCCAGTTTTAAAAAAATAATGGTTACATCCAAGTTTGGAGTCTTTATTGGTTCTCCCATAAGAAAGAAAGGCCAGCTAAACTGAGTAGTCACCTACCAAGGAACATGAATTCTGAAATACAAATTATTCCTGGCTTGCTTTGAAATGTTCAACATTTCAAAATGTGTTAAACATTTCAGCTCAATAAAAAAAGCAATTTTCCAGCCTAAGTACTTCAAGAAAACTTGAAATTGATTTTTTGTAGTTCCATATAAACCATTTTGAAATTAAACACTGAGATTCTGAGGTAAAGTGTAAGTGATGAAAAACTTGTACTGTCTCTCTTTAGTAAAAAATATTATAGAAATAAATATTTTGCTATGAAACTCAGTATACTAAATACAAATTCAAATGCTAAAGTGCTTGCTGTTCATTTTTGGTATGTTTATACTAATTAGCAAAGAATTTTGAAAGCTTTTCATAAGAAAAATAAAAAGAGATATCAATGCATGAAAATATGATGATATCAACATTTTGGTGACCACTGAATCTCAATTACTGTAGATGAGTGTAAAATTCAAGCTATCATCCAACAAAATCCCAACCCAGTCTCTACATATTTTAATTTTGGTCTTTTTTTTTTGAACTTGACTTCTTAAAAATTCATACCTCATACCCTTTGCAAAGATGGACTTAATTTGTTTTTCATTCAGTTCTGTTAAAAAAGATCACAAAACATTAAAAGAACCCCAGCTTTGTAAAGCATTAAAAATTTGTTAATAATTTGAGTCTTTTTTGGAAAGATTAAATAATTTGAAAAGTTTAAATAAAAGTATTAGTTTCCATCTTGTCATCTAACAATAATTAAAATGAGAAAACCCAACAATATTAGTTATAACTTCAGCCATCAGGGACTCTTTTACAATTGTGCAGAGGGCAGACCTCACTAAAGTTATTCATAGTTATAGAAATGTCAACAGAATATGACTCTTACTCTGAAGTGTCTGGAGTTTCTCAAATGTGCTCAAATACTGGAAAAATAGCATTTTACATAATGTGTAATAATTATGGTAAAATAATAATGAGAATATTCTCTGGTGGATTTTGTTCTACATTTTCTTAAAAATAGATTTGTGATCAAAAATAATTCTCTGTAGTTATATCCACAGAGCAGTTTAAGCTTTTTTATCACTGTTAATGAAAATATGGTTATACCTTCTATGAAAAGTATATTTCTCAATATGATGTGCTGTAAACAACATGTCTTTAGGCTATTTTTGACCTTTAACCAATGGGAAAGGTCTGTCTAGTTGATCTCATCTAACTACACAGCAGGTACAAGGAATTAAAGCAATTTAGGTTGAGTCCTGGTACAATATCAAGTATCAGACAATGTTTTCCAAAAGGAAATACTTAACAAGTTTGTAATTGACTATTATATTTATCTAATGAAAGCAGTAAAAGAGAAAAAAAAAATGTGAGTGTGTTCAACAGTGTGGAATCCCAAGTAAAAAATCTATGATATCACTGTTTGTAAAAGTTGGCAAAGGAGATTGTTATGAGCAAATTAAAAGTAAACAATCTACTTTGGATCAACACTGTATCAGACTGCTTGTAAGGTCATACAAAAAAACCAAACATTAAATATGGGGCTCCAACAGCCCTAAGATATTTGCTGGACTTTCAAACTGAACTGTGTTTTTCAGTGGGAGAGCACAGTACATAAGATCTTAACAGTAATTTTTTTTTTTTTTATGAGTTTTTTTACACTAATTAAGACCTTAACAGCACATGCATAATCTAAGGGGAGATCATTGCTTTTGGTAACTTTACAGGCCCCAGTTTCACAATTCTGGCTCTACTTCTTTACTGAGATGGAGCCTGACCCCTCTCCAAGGTCTGGGAACTCGGGATAAACACATTATTTTGTTAGCAAGCTGGAAAACCAGCAAAAGTATGGTCAGGAAAATATGGTGCCATCATGTGAGGAATGGGTGTTCCAGAGGTTTTGTGAGAATAAGCCAGTTTTTTGCTCTGAATTCTTGCAAAGCCTATTCTAGAATTTGTCAGAAACAAGGGGACAGTCCTGGGGGATGTGATCCAGAGGGATCATCAACTTCCAGTGACCAAATCTAATCTACAGACATATTCAGCTGCTATTAATTAAAAAAGGTACAAGGCCAAATTCTTTAAAATGTGCAATTACACCTTAGATCCTCCTTCTGGTGTGATGTGGGTGAAGCATGATCCCCATACATACCCAGGTTTCATCAAATGACCAAAACCGAACTAGAGCTAAGATTTTGTATAGTTTTGAACATTTTTGCTCATCAAAAATAACTCCTGGAATTTTTCCTTGTTGCCTCTAACCATTTTCTTCTTCTGATGTTTTTCTTGGATAAGAATTGCCTTAGGCAGCCTAAATATTTATTTGAAACTTTTTTTTAAGGAGATACCTTATAGTGTTATTATTTATCTGTGTATATCCTTAGAGAATATTCAAATGCTTAAAACTGGAAGTGGAGCATAATGCAAGGCACTATAGAGCAGATGCTAAGCTTGAAGTGCTTTTAGGAATACATATACCACATTTTAATTTCAACTCCTATTATTATACTAACTAGTCACAAAATGGCTTCCTATTTATGCAATGTGTTATCTGTAATGTCACTTAAATTGAATAGATGAGTGCCTTCTAATAATGTATGTTTACTTCATGAACTTGTGGGCAATTACATTGTAATTATGTCTTTTGTAGGTCCTTTTTTGCTGACACATAGTGCACCAGTGCATTTTAAGTGTAATTGCTGTTCTCCCTACCATTTAGGAAAGCTGAACATTGTTAAAGGTTTGTAAATTACCTACACTTAGACCATAGCAAGCAGGCAAATTAAATGGCAGTGTCAGTAATATTACAACGTAAATTGGTGCCAAGCATAATCCAAGGTAGAAGTATTTTTACAGAATAATGTTTACGTAGTACCTCAAATGCAACAGAAAACACAGATACTCACAAACTTGTAAAAGTACATCATTTTTATACCTGAGAAAAGACATAGAGCATACAATTTACATAGCTATCAACTATCCAAAGAATCAAATATTGTAGATACAAATTTTGTTCTACTGGGCTACACATTGTCTTACAGAAGAGAAAGGTATGCCCAAATGCCAGTATGACAGAATGCCATTCTTCCTCCCATGAGGAATACTGCTTCACCAGAGAAGAAGAAAATATATTCTCAGCAGCCTGAAAAGCTCTGGAGAGAAGCAGAGAAGGAGGGAAAAAGAGAGGGAGACACTCCTTGCAGACAAAAGTGGATCTTTCCTACTCCATTCTCACTCGACCTTGAACTCACCAGAAGGAAGCAACCAACCTCATTGACTACGCTCATTCCTCCTTTTTCCTTAGGGTAAAGGTATATGCAGGAACATGGGGTAGTGTGTCCTCATCATGCTTTCAGCTTCTCAACAAACCCATGGAGTAGATCCCCAGGTGAACTCAAGTTTGGAACCCTGTAGCTGATCATGATCCTCGCAGAAGTAGGAAATGTTAAAGCCAAGCAAAGAGAGGAATCCTTTATCCCTATCCTTATTCCTGTGGAGCTGAATCTCCCAGGCAACTAGAAGAGCAAAGGTAGGAAAAAACCCATCTCTTGTTGATGGCACAAGGCCTTATCTTCCACAGCTGGGACTGCAGGACTGTTTGATTGGTGCTTAGAATTACAAAATCAGGTTAATACATTTTCAGCCTGATGCTTCAAACCTGTTGTCTGTGTGCTGTATTATTGTTCACGTCAAAATTTGGATCACAAGATTGCATTTCACTTTCATTTTGTAACTACTTTGAGGGTAAAACAGAAATTTCAAAGCAGAGGATATTTTTACTTGCCCAAATTTTTCAATGCTCATGAGGCACAATTACAAAAATACAACTTTTTTTACTACAGACTTGATACATTGGTGTTTTTTCCAAGAACTGAAACTTGGAAGGTTGATGCTGCTTTTGCCATAGGAATTTAAACTATCATTTGCATGGACATGTCACTACAGAATTTTTTTAAAGTAGATTTATGTCGCCCTATGGGGCTTAAGGGGATAGTGATTATTATACACTGAGAAATGTGCATTTAGCTTACAAAACCAATGTCCCACAGAGGTGACCACTCTAGAAAGACCAGCAACATCACTTAAGTAAATTAAATTTGAAGTACTGTCCTGTCACTTCATGCCTCTAGGCCAATCACTCACTGGTGGAGACATCCTAGTTTTGGATTAAACCAGCTCAACCATGCAAACTGTAGCCACTGCATGGGAATGAGCATCTGGGATTGACAGATCACAGATCATGGCAATAGAGGCCACAAGTCCAATGACATAATTTTTATTTAGAGCAAAATCCTAGTGGCATTTTGGTAGAATTCAATCTTCAGTAAATATTTATCAGAATAAACCCAGGGGGATGTGTGCTGATCTCATTTGCCTTCCTTGCAACTTGGAAGTAGCAATGGAATTCTACTCATGAAAATCAGAGTCATTTCCTATGCCTGAATGCAAAAATTAGTATGATAAAATGAAAACAATCACATTGCCAGGCCCAGCACAAATAGGCATAGTAAGCTCTCAAATTTTGTGTATTTGGAGCTCCTGGGAATTTATAATTCCTCTTTCTGTTGGTGTTTCTAACTAAAAGTGAGGAGTTCAAAATACACAATATGAAGCAAACCCATTAAGTGGCTGGTGGTCATTTCTCCATGACTGGTGAGAAAGAGAGGTTTGCAGAGCACTGGCACAACATGGACAAAGAGATGTTAATTGCTGGCCTTCCAAGGGTCAGCATGGAAAAGGCACAACACTCAGTCACTTTGAGGGACTCTATGGCTGTTCTCTTCTTTTTGGTTTTCTAAAAGCATGAAAATCAGCAGGACACAGTGCTTAAATTGGAGGGTTCTTACTAAAGCCTTACTAGGAGATTTTTTTGTGACCATCTGAGATGGTTCAACCAACTCTAGCCCCATCTTTAGTAACTTCAGTTTGATTGGAATCTACCAATATATGCTATAATTCAAAGAAGTAAATTAGTAGTAGTTTGAAGTCTGACAGTTTGCACAGCCACAATAATAATCTCATGTTCACAAGCCCCCCTGTACTTCTATACTAGTTTTGTTTTTACCTTTTTGCACTAAACACAAAAAGATTTTCAGTAAACATCAGTGGTAAATAATATTCTATTTAAATGGACATAAATTATTCAACTACCACAATTATGACAAAAATGTAACTTTTAATTTGGGGAGAAAAAACCTTTAATTGCTATATTCAGTAACTATTCTTCCATACTCACAATGGACTTAGAAGAGAACAGCAAAGAACTGAAGAATCCTGTGGCCAAACACAGCCCTTAAATTACCAGCTTGTCTATGGAGCTTTTTACTTTAATGCACTTAGGGGGAATAGCTCATCACTAATGATTTGGAAACACAGATCACAGAAATCCTCAACTCAAAGTTGAACAGTAACCCGAGTCTTAATACACAAGTTATGTCTCCTTCCTCTAATACACATACAGATTAAAAAAAAATAATATTAATAACACCAAAATACCATGTCAAGTGCAATGGTTTTCCCACAAACTCTATCACCTGTTTATCTCTCACCCTCAGTACTAACGTTAAATTGGGCCTCATGAATTATTCATGAGGGGCCGTTTAATGGGATCATTTTTCCTGGCTAGCACTGACACTAATGCTAAGAAAAATCTCTTGACATTAATCTTGGGTTGAAGAAAGCCCCAAATACCTAGTTTTCTTCTGAATGTTCCCTTTCCTCCTATTTAACACATTGCAGAAACCAGTCATTCTACATCTCTGTTATGCATGAGTGTGGGCATGGGAGGGTAGAAGGGAATATACAAGGTCGGAGTGGGAATTTGTAGCATTATGATTTTCACATTGAGAACTCTGGGGTCTGGTCCAGCTCACATTAAATTTAAATGAAAGTTTCCCTTTTTTAAATTTTTTTTTTTGGAGATGCATATTCTCTCTGAAGGAAATGAGAATACCTTTTGAAAAAGACAAGCAAACTACAGATCTCTAACTGCATTATTTATCTAAACTGTCTAGAATTGATTAAAGCCCTTTTTTTCTGCATTAGTTTATAGCTATTCTGATGATGAAGTGATTTAGGGTGTTTTTCAGGGCTGATTACAAGAGTAATGGGATCTGGTCTTGCAATTGCAAATATGACTGTTTTCAAAGCCATAAAAAGTCAGAAGCATGTTTTGGCACATCCTAAAGACAGAGTTGTTTTTAGTTTATGCACTAAGAAGACTCCTGCAAAATATTATCCAAATTACAATCCCTCCCCTGAAATAAAATCTCTTTAAATGTCCTAGAGAATAGTGAATTACAGTCTAAAATGTAGCTTGTTGGTAAGTGCTGTATAATAGGAATCCCTCCACACACACTCTTTGGTCATATCATAAAACTACTGACTTGCCTCATTTTTCTAAACCAAAATACCTAAAAAGCAATACATTTATTTTTTTTTTCAGTTGTAGCTTTCTGACATCTATAATGGTTTTGTGTCTAAATCTGACAACATTTGTAACAAACTGAAGTGACTGTTACTGCTGGAATGTCCTGGAGGCTTTTTCTGTCGGAGGAGATGACAGTAACTTTTCCCATGCAGATTAAGCTGGTGTTTACAGATTTGCCCTGGGTGTGCATTTTTATCCAGCTGTGATCAAGTAACACTGCCTGATGAGTGCCAGACAGATCTCCTGATACGAAGGGCTTACATGCCCATCAGTTCTGTGCAGAACATGGTTCTAATCTGGACACCAGAGCAAAGTTCAGTTATTGTTTGATTTTTATTTTCCCTTCATTTGTACACTAAGGCAGAATACTCAAATGAGAATGCAAAAAGCTTTGCCATTTGAAAATCTCCTTGCCATTTGACAGAAACTGGCATTATGTGGATTTAAAGTTATTTTTGTTCAGCCTTTCAGTTCCCCACGCTGAGCTCTAACAGGATTTAAAAACAATTAGAAGTGGAGTGGGTGGTTTAACAATTGAGAATTTAGGATTTCGTTAATTCTTTTTTCTTTTTTTTTCCTTAGTGGATATGTTTCTTTTGTATGTTATAATAATCTGAAATATGGCAAAATATAGGCTCAATAACTTTTTCCCATAAATGAAAGTGTGAGGTCAAGAGGTTGTTTGCCTTTGTGGGACCTGAAGCTATACACACATTATAGTGTGGTACTTTGAAAGTAGCAGTGGTTGCATATTGCTTTCTCAGAACTCCTTGCTATTGAAGATGGAAGAAGTTCTGTTTCCTAATATCTGACTCCCTGTTTGGAACCTCTAATACATGAAAGTATAAGAGAAAAGCCTATGCCATCCTTTGAATTTGAACTTTAAACGTATTTCTAAACATTAGCAATATTAACATTGCCTAAAGTACTAGCAACTTATTTCACATCTGTTGTGTGGTTTAAAGCTGTAAAAGGAGTACTTAAACTTGTGGGGCAAATTCAGCTTTTTTCATCAGAATTACCACAGCTTTCCAAGACCAATTGATCCATATTGATATCAGTGTATGTGAAAACATTTGCCATTCAGTTTTGGTGTTTACTTCAAAATGCCACACAGTTTGCAAATCATTCCTGCTCTAATATTAATTTCAGTACAGTAAAGTATTAAGATCTTCATCCCATCCATAGCCAGCTCTGTATAAATTTATTATCCTCATAAATTGCAAGGCAGCTTTTTCCAGAAGCCAGTATAGGGAAGTAAATATTTAAATTGAAAAAATAAAAATCAAAAAAATCAATGGTTTCTACCAAGACCCAGTGTAGAACATCTTTGTATTTGTTATACAACTTATATTTGTGCTGAGGGCATCAAAGGTGCAGCAAACAGAGTTGAAAAAGTGATTCCAGAATCTGGTGCATAAAATCAGTACTGTCTGAGGAGTGCTACTCTTTTCTGACTGTGAAATAGTCAGATACTGGTAGGCCCAGGGGAAGGCTGGGTTAGAAAAGCTTTCACCTCTGGGTTACAAGTTCAAATCTGGACAGGTCCTTGGTGACTGGAAGTCATTACCATGGGATGGTTTTCTGGTGACTTCCATGGAACATATTGGTGGGCTGCTCCAGAGCCAGTGGGCAGATGTCCACATCACAA
Organism: Urocynchramus pylzowi; assembly: GCA_013397555.1. Classification (NCBI taxonomy): domain Eukaryota; kingdom Metazoa; phylum Chordata; class Aves; order Passeriformes; family Fringillidae; genus Urocynchramus; species Urocynchramus pylzowi. The sequence goes on along the minus strand of VZRH01005942.1, from coordinate 924,468 downwards.
AGACCCCACTTCAGTTTGTTCTCTTGGCAGCTCTACCAGAGGAACCAAGGAATAAATGGGCATAACCCTTCTCTCTCCCAGCCCTTACTTTCATTAAACTGGCAGGTTATTGATGAGGAACCTGCACTTAGAAGCTGCAAGAATAAGAGAATACACAACAATTTTACTCACCACTGAGTTCATAAATTACAATATAAGCAGTTTTCCATGCCAGTTTCAAGTTGCTCTTTTGAAGGCACAGTTTGAAGCCAGACCATCCCAGGGGGGAGAGAAGAGGCATGCAGCCCCCTCAGATTACTTCCCTGTACAGAGGAAAAGTGCTCTCAGTAGTGCTGTAAATGCAAGCAGCCAGCTCTGAGGCCACCAGCTAGGGATGGAGTTCATGGCTCTTCTCCCATCACTAACTCATCCCTGGGGTCCCTCCTCTGCTTTGCAGAGTGCAGAACAAGCAGGGCACAGGGTTGGAGAGGTTCACTGCAGTGCAGGGTAATCTACACCTGTGTAATAGGATGGGAGAACAGGTACAGCCCCAGAAACCTCTCTTTCTCCACAACCAGATAAACTCAGCCTGTGTGAATGCATTACACTTGTTCATATGCAAATATTTATATGGAGATATGTGGTAGCTCATTGGCTGCCAGCAATTTGGCTATTTTATAAAACTTGAAACTAAGTTCTTGTGTTTTTAAATGTTCATTAATTTTAATGTATCAGCCAACCATTAGCTCATGGAAAGCCGATAGATTTTTGATACTCAGCTTTAACTTGCCAAGTCCTAATAATCATTAAACTTTAAGGAAAAAAAAAAATTGTAACCAGATATTGAAAAACACTAAGCTGTTCTTAGACTGTAGTTAGAGAATACAGAAAGCTGGAAGACTGCTTTCTTGGGGCTTGTTTTTCTGGGTATACTGAAATTCAGTATCGTGCAACCACAATTGTAATTCTTTAAACAGACAGTAACACTTACAGGCCAGATTTTAAATGACCTGTGGCTAGTTACATAAATACATTAAAAGCTGGCTTTGTATTGCATCAGTATCAAATTTTATTCTACCTGAAAGTAACAAATTCAAGAAAGTAAGAAAGTTGCTCAAGCAGCCTTAAATTTATTACACAACTTTTTTTTTTTCTTTTTTTTTTTTTTTCCTACTGCAATGTTAGCAATTTGGATCCCAATTCATATTAAAATGTAGATGAACATTTTTGAGCCACTTTCTCAGCTGATGTAATACACAAAGCTCAAATAATGGCAGATTTAGCTCGGAAAAATTGTTATATAGTTATATATTGCTATCTGATTTACACAAAATCTGGCTATTGGAGCTAATCAGATGTACCATTCAGCTAAGGATCTGCTTCAGAATCATTATTTTTTTTAAAGTGTCAGGAGCATGACAGAAGAGCATATATTTAATTCATTTATTTCTTCATCCATTTCAATGAACATTGGATTTTATCCTTTTGTGCACAAAAATAAATCTCCACAGAGATTTTTGTAGCACTTATTGATTCAGAAGGATTTGCTATACAATTTAATTTTGATTTGCCAGGGATGATGTGTTTTTTAGCAATAACCTGTCCATTATTCACTTAGCTAGGTGCCTGAATGAGCTTTGCACTTTTAAAAATCACTTTCAGGAGACTTAATTTTCACCTGCACATGCACTAGTTGACAGCTCCCTGTTCTTCTTCACTGTCCTGACAATAAACCAAGAATCCTGGTACTCATTTCATTATAAACATTTTGTAAGCATCCCATAAAGATTACTTCTGAACACAACAGTCAGGGCTAGATATGAGCTTCTTTTCCCTGTGATGAAAGGCTGGTATCCGATCAAATGAGCCATCCAGGCCCTAAAAAGGCTTTAAAAAAAATAGTTTTAATCTCTTCATTGTCTGACTTCGCGGCGTGGTAGTGCTGCCCTTAAATAAAACTTACATAAAAATGGTTAGTACAGCTGGTCAGAAAATGTGCTTGAAGTTTAGAACCACATATCATTGTTTATACAGATGACTATTTGGGATAGACTTCAATAGAATCTGACTTTACTAGCAAAGGAGAAGGCTTTGGCAATAGCGTAGGGTGATCAGCAACAGCAACTCATATTTTCCAACTGAGATCAATGTGGACTTTAATCCATTAATGCAGACCTAAATATCACCAGACAGATATGAATAGATGACAGTGAAAATGTGAGAAAGAAAAGTCTGGAGTAGTCAGATTTAAGGGAGTTGTTTCATATTTGAATTAATTTTAGTACTCTACAGGAAAGCAGCCTGTTTCTAGATCTTCAATTAACATACCCTAGATATGAACTGAAAACACTTCTTTTCTACTAACACAGATGCTTTTTTGTTCACCCATTTTGAGCCCTTGCTCACAGAATTGGATTTTTACAAAATCCTTGGAAAGATGTTAGCAATACATTTTTTTGAAATGTCAAGGAACGGGTTTGTTTGGAATGGAAAGCTGCCGACAAACACGCGAAGTCACTCAGATGCCAATTTCGATATTTAGATACTCATGGCAGGCTGGGGAGAGAGGAGAGGAAAACCCCAAAACAACAAAAACACCACCCAATTTGAAAAAGCTTGCAGCTCTGTGCTATTAAATTAAACTAAAAATAAAGATGATGGCAGTATCTGCAAGCAATTTGGGTGGTCAAAAAACAATGGTGCCCTCTGGTTTGAAAACAGTGTTTAGTGTTTGCACTGTTCTTACTTGTCACAATAAATTTGGACAGGGTTCCTATTTCCTGAATTGACTGAAGCTTTTCATTCTTTAAATTTCTAATGTATTATGTCACATCTTATTGTATTTCATGGTGTCACTTTGCATTATTTTGCATCGTCTCCAAAGCTGATGAAACACAACACAACAGCACATGACAAAAGGAAATAAGCTGTTGGTTATACAGACTAAGTGTTATAATTCAATATTTGTCAGATGCAGCAGTCATTACAAATAATCTCAAACTTTCAATAGCTGTAACTCCTTAGTCAGTGATAAACCTGTTTAATTTTCTAGTTTAGCATAAAAAGAAGGATCCTTCCCTGGGAATCACAGGATTGTTGGTATTTACCCAGTATCAGAGTGTGCTGCTGCTGCTTCTCAACCCCTGCATTGCTAATTTATAACACTAGAATGAGATTTGAGACATACTAGGGGGAGAATTTCTCAGGATGAAATAAGAGATCCTTTTGAGATGGCATTAATGGTGCAATATGACTGTTTTGATTTTATACCACAAGTACAGTACAGAACCTTGGGACAATTTCCACTTGTTATGACTAAGTCACATCACTCAACAGAGAGAGAACTGAGGGCTCCCTCCTCTCCCAGTTATTCTTGTTGATAGCAATGACACCCAACTGAGGAATTGTAACCTCACAACTGTCGCCTGGTTAAGATAAGAAAATATGTATATTCAGAGAAATGAACCAACATATTGTTATGAAATAGTAGACTCTGTAATTCTCACAAGATTCCTATCAATATTGCAAGTATAATTCTTCTCTGAGAAGGAACTCCATGAATAAAAAGAACTTAGTAACCATAATATTAAGTCATGTTAAAAATGGTTTGGTTGATGTATTTAGCTTTAAATTTGAAACATACTTGAGGAACTTACAAAAATGTGTGTGAATATACTGAATGGGAAAAAAAAGGCAACAATTAGAGACTGTCTTTCAGTGAAGTTCTTACTTTTAAATGTGTTTTTCTGAGTGGATGGGACTCAAGTGCTTACTTTCTGTACTACTATATTCTTATTTTAGATATTTTTTGCTTCAATAAGACAAATTTTTTGTAGAGAAACAGCCATTCTATTTCTGCTTCATTCCATTGTTCTGGTCATTGCAAGACATGGGCTGCTATTGCTGTTTGCCTCTCAAGAAAGAAGAGAATGGATAGCTAAAGATATAATCTAATATTTGTGTTATATCAAGGAGGTTATGCTATAAAATATATATCCACAAATACAACTAAGAATGTCCCAGAAAATACAGCCAGCCAAGGAAAGGACTGTAAATAAGGCTGCCTGAAAAATAGGGCACAGGGCTGACCAGGAGTCATCAGGTTCAAGCCTGTGCTGGGACATGAATCACATCACATAAGCCCAGCAAATAAATCTGTCTCACTCTGTGTTTACTCCCACACTCCTTTCCTCCCTTTCTTGTCCAAATGTATTCACAGCCACTTTAAGTCCATTTGTTCTCATGTCAAAATTATTGTGTGAATTCAAGAGCTTTTTCCTCTCCCTGGTGTTTACCTCTTTGTCTACTTAGAGATAGCAATTTTTACCTCTCCAACCTCTGTTTTGCTGGGCACAGCTTCTTTTCAGACAGGCCATCCTTTCCTCTGATCATCATACTAGTCAGCATACCTTCACAGCTGTTAAAAAACCCAGAACATTTGCACCTTAACCAAAGGGATTTGAATTTAAGGTGATGTCTAACAAGCACCTTGGTCACTGACATAAATACTCTCCTTGCTTCATTAAAAATATTTTACTCAATATATCTCCAAATTGTGTTTTCCTTTTTCTGTGCACTGGTAGTTCATAGTAATGCTGTGATTGACTGTTACAACTAGGTGGTTTTTCTTTCTGTCACTTCCCACTGATGAGCCTACAGTTCATAGCTGGTTCTTTTCATTAGTCCTTAAGTGCATGACCTGGGAGCGCACGACCTTAAATTCCATCCCATTTCTACTACCCCAGTCCTCAAGGTCATTTAATTCTTCCTGTATAATGTTCCAATCCTCCTCTGTATTCATGACATCTCCCAGTTTTGTATCATCAGCAAATTAATTAGTACACTCCTACTTTTTCTGCCTAGGCCATTAAGGAAAATATTAAATAAAATTAATCCCCAGACCAATCCTAAAGGAACTCTACAAGCAACTTTCCTCCAGGGAGAGAGAGAAATCGTTTCAACATAACTCACTCTCGTCTCTTGTTCAGTCACTTTTTTACTTATCTTACAGTCCTGATACTTGCTCTTATCTTTTTCAATTTAACTAATAATTCCCCATGTAGTAATGTATCAAATGCTTTACTGAAGAGCAGAAAGGTTGAATCTATTGCATTTGCTTTATCTCAACAATCGAGTTGTCATTAAAATAAAAGGCATGAGATAAGTTTATCTGAATGACTTCTAAAAAAATAAATTCATGTTTTACTTAATCTCATTTTCCTTTTTTTTTTTTTTGTTGTTGTTGTTGTTATTGAAATCTTAATTTAGATTTTGGGTCACACCTAGATAACATTTAATTTCTCTTCAGTCCTCAGTGCACAGTGATTCTCTTGGTTATTTTCTCCTCATATGACTGAGAAAGCTTTTGCCATCTGTTTAATTTCGTTTGCAAGGTCTGATTCTGCTCAGCACCTTTCTTTGCTAAACTGTTTTTACCCTGCCTTCATTTCTTGTCTTCTTCTATTTCTTGTCTTGGCTTCTATTTTTTCTCATACACTGTCTGAAGTTGTAATTTATCTGCTAAAGCATATGCTCAGTCTCATGTGTTAGTCCTCCTGGTTTGAGGCTCTTTTCTTATCCAGATTCCAGAAATGAATGTCCAAGAACACTGCCATATCAAATATTAGGAGCCTGCTTTATACTATTACTTGTCTGTGGCTCACATTAGGATTTTGGCTGCGACCACTATATTACCTTAAGCTGTTACAGTTTCTAGGTTGAACACCCCTCATCTGTATTCTGTGAATAAAGCAGAGCTTTTTCTAAAGGCTGTCAGTTGATGTCACTTGTCCTTGCAAAGAGAAACACATCTACCTGGACAGGCAAAAGCTCAGAACAATCCCAGATGGCAGGAAACATCTAGCAGGCATGTCAGAGAAAGAGGACTTCTCATAAAGCCTTCCTAGTGGCATTTGATTTGACACAAACCCTGTAGAGCTCCCTCAGTGAGCCACATTGCAAAGATGCTTCCTTCAGCGCATCCTGGAATGTACCAGAATGGGCATAACTGCTTTATACAAGTATGAATAAGCTCTAGGTGCCTTTGCTTGGGTGGCAAAGGCTGTGAGGGATCTATAAGAGGGGCAAGCTGAGTATTTCAGGGCAGTGTGGAAGTGTGTTTGCATGGGGGTTGCCCACCAGAAATAGGAGTACTTGAATCAACCACTAGTAGCTCTGGTCATTAAAATCCATGAAGATTTTGACCTTTGGAATTGTTTTTCCTGTCTTTCTGTTTCTCCCCATAGTGGTATTATCCCTGCTCTCTTAACTAACTCATACATGTCTGAATTCAGCATGTGCACCTACCATTCTCCAGAATTTCCCTTACACAGCTGCTATCCTGACTGGTTATGTAACTGCTGTTACTGTAACTGCTCAGAGGCTGTTCTCTTCCAGCAGTTTCTCTAATTTGGTGATGATTTCAGGCAGTTTCTGTAGTCAGAACTGTCAGCATAAGGAGTATTATGAATATTCTATGATTCAGAGTTAATACAGCCAAATATGAGACAATGAATTTTTTTTTTTTTTGAAGGATACTCCTGAAGGGTTCTTTTGTTTCTCTTAGCATATTATGATTTTTAAAAAAATTATTCTTGGCCTTCAATGGTATACATGTTGAAGAAGAGACCCTGCCTATTTACTCCACTTCTTATGCTATAGAAAAGCCACTGCGCTGCAGGTCAAGGGGAGGGATCTCATAATAAAAATGCAGAATCAGTCTGGTTATGCTGGTTAGACCAAATTTTCATAGCTGCTCCTTGGCTCCAGCATTGGTCATTGGCTAGAAAGAAGCAGAGACAGTGGCCTACAGAAAGCCATTTTAACTCCTGCATTCTAGAAAAGCAGGACTTATAAAGTTACTCAGCTTAGTGTTGCCTCCAGGTTGTCTTGAACCACTGATGGATCATCTAAGAACCACTGATGGACCCAAACTACACTACTTTCTCTTACTGTTTTTTCAGTCCATCTATACTTTTAACCTCCATAGTTTTCTATAGAAATGAAGTCCACAACTGGCAGCATTTTCTCCATTTTAAACCTTAAAAGCTCATTTGCTGTGGGAGTCTTGCATCTCATACTGTGAGAAATGGTGAATGATGATTCCCTGTTCACATTCTGACATAATTCATGTTTTTTCATAGTTTTCTGTCATATCTCTTTTCTGACATGGCTTTTGCAAGATGAAGACTCCTAATGTACTTGAGCTTATATGAAAGCAGTTACATTCTTCCCATCTTCCTTGTAATCCTTTCCCAGCTCTCTTATATCTTTTTAGAGGTTCAAAGATCAGTACTGAACACAGTATTCAGTTTTATGCAGGAGCATACCCCTTTTTATTTTTTTTTCTAATAATGCTTAACAATCCATTTTGACTGTTACTGATGTTTTCAGAGAACCATACACATTGATTTCAAAACCTCTTACCTGAATATTTTGCAAGCCACTTTTACATGTGCCCAAGACTATTTTTCTCCATAAGTTAGAATACATCAGTTTCCCAAATATAGACATGTTTGGGAACATCCAAGGACTGGCTATGTGTGGGACTTCTCCCATCATCTTGTGGACATGTCCCCCTTCAGATGACTCTAGGTGCTTGTTTTCTAGCAACTGGAACAAATGCTGGATATCCTATGCTATTTTGTTCCTCATTTGGCTAGAATATTCCAAACCTTCAAAGTCAGCTGTAGATCTGTCAGCCTTAAATTATTTTGTATCATCTGTAAACAGTGGGAGCTTCTGAATCATCCCCCTCCCTCAATAATTGTTATTTATGAATATCAAGAGTGCACAAATTCTCTGTACTTTATGAGCAACAACTCATTGTGAAAAAAGTTATTTTATTTCTACCTATTGTCTCCTATTTTTTATTTGGTTATTAATCCAAGCTGGTTTCTCTTATTTCTTAAAAAGTTAGATCTTTTGAGTTAGGGATCCTTTATAAGGCCTTTAGAAAACCCAGATGTAGTATCTTGATCACACAATCTTATCTCTCATTGTTCATTGAGCTCCTACAAAATTATATCTGCTCTCACAGAAGCTGTATTCATACTTAACTATCTTACCTTGTATCAAAGTTAAAATTCAGCAATTTCCCTGCTGAATTCTGTCTGGAGACATATAGTCTGCTACTTATAATTAGATGCTGTTTATTTTCTCTAATTTGTTGCAAAATCTCTTCCATTGACTCTTCAATCCAAAATAGTGTCTTATATTCATGTCCTGTGAGGGTAAACCTGGAGGAGTCTCAGGATAACCTAGTGCTGAAAGCTGATTCTAGAGTTTAATTTTTATTTCCTGCTGTGACCTGACATTACTTAAGTGCTCCATTTAGACTTTCAACACTGAGCTCCAGGAACTCCTTTCAGGACTTTCAACAGACTCTGCTGCACCCATTGTATTGATTCTGAAGAGGAAGAGATAATAAACCAGATTAATGCATCTACCCAAAAACACAGTCAGGTCCCAACCCATCAGAGCTTTCTTCTTTGCAAACCACTCCCAGCACACACATACTATTGGTACTAAATCTGTTTCAAGAAAAATGGAATCAAAGCAGATCAGTGGATAATAAGGGAACATAATTTTAATGGATAGAGAAGCCTACTCAGTCTTAATATAAAACATAATCTTGAGTATATCACCAACCTTATTGTCTTTGATCTAACTCTGTAAAAGATATTTTTTTACACATGGAGCACTATTGTTTTGACAGATATTCAGTGCCAGTGATCCACTGCCTGTATCACAAATTAAAAAAAAACCCAAAAGACTACTGTACATATGCTCTTCAGAAAGATGCAAAATGCCTATTAATTATATATCAACCATGTGCTTGCAACCACAGACACAGAGTTAGAAAGGAGTTTCATGACAGACATACCACTTACTGAACTGAATGGATATTTAAATCCCAGTTGTCTGAAGAAGGGGGAATTGAATGTCTAGTCTCTGTCTGTAATATCTTATTGAAATGAACAATACCATGCACTTACAGAAGGAAAAAGAAAATTGCTTGGACAGGTAATACAAATTCCAGACATGTCAGTGATTGCTTTGCTTTGCCATTTCTGAAGTGTCAAGTTTTCAAATCAGTATTATTCACCTCTAATTAATATCAATACCCCGAACCCAAATCTTTCTGTAATTGCTTTTTCATGTGTAGTTTCCATATGTTCTCACCCTAAGACAGTATGTAGGCTTGAGAGGCCTAAACCACTTATAGTTCAGCAAAGACCTTAAGCTGTGCTTTTCAAGTTTTATTAACAACAAGTTCCAGTTCCATACTGATTTTCCTGCTGTGCATACAAAAATGCCATGAGCATTTTTGGTGGATATTAACAAATGTCAACAGTACAAAACCAATCCTACATTTTGCAGATAATTAGACCATCTGAAATAATTTTGAAAAGGTGGTTTCATTTGTGATCTGTAAGTAATTCACTTTCATGGACACATATTCTTTCTTAGAACTGGCTAGGGTAATTTACACATTACAAGGCTTCTAGACATAGTTGGCCACTTATCCAGTACTAATAAATTGAAAATGTGTGTGCATGATTTAACAGAAAAAGGAAGATGTGAATGTAATGCAGGTAATTGCTGAACTACAGTTCTACTTCTGACAGCTAAAGAATACATGAATAGACCTATCTAGAGAACACAGGTTGCTTTGCATTATCGCATCATCTTTCAGAATGTTGATTTTTCTTCTAAATATTTGAAAACAATTATATGACTATTTTTGAGAATACTCTTAGTGTCAAAACACTGGATTGCAGGCAAAGTGATTCTAGAGGTTAAAGTGTGAGTTTGCCTGTGGGGAGGGATTGCAGGACCACATTCTTCTTCCTTCAGCATCCAAATTGGACATTAGAGGAAAAGCAAGCTTCCTGTTCAAATAAGCCAACAAGCAAACAAAGAAAAAAACAAAAAAACCCCAAACCCCCAAAATATTTTTCTTTCAAAATACTGATTTATTTTTAAAATAATTTCTACTATAGCTCATTTCTGCCAAACTTTTCATGTCACCTGACACTGGCTAAATTGGTGTATCCCTTCCAATGTCTGACTTTACCAAATTAACCTTCCATATTTGGGTTCTGGTTACTGGGAAGAGACCTCTGCAGATCCATAAAGATCTTCAGTTTTGAAGAGCTCTCTACTTCCAAGGATAACCCTTTTCTTTATCTAGGTCTTTTTCCTGCCTCTGCCAGCACCAGGCATTTTGCAAGGTTTGTTACAAAGTCTATGGGGAATGCATGAAGCCTGAGAGCTCTTAAAACAGGCAGAATTTTGTTAGGCAAAAATTGTGGTTGAACACAGGAGTTCTGTGTGCCCTGGCCTATTGGTGGTGCAGCAAAGTTTCCTCTTTTTTTCATAAGCATTTTTTCTTTGCTCTTAAAACCCCTCTGTTTGGATTTTTGTTTCTGTTTTTATATTTTTGTTTGGTTGGTTTTGGGGTTCTTTTTAACTTTTTGATGTTGGATTTGTCCCATCCCAATGAGATTTTAAACAGACATGTATGAAAAACAAAACTTAAATAAGACTTAAAACTCTCAAGCGGGAAAACAGAAAGAAATTGAGCTGTGAAGGGCAAATGTGACAATTAAAGGAGCAGAATCTGTAGCAGTGAAATCCACTTGAAATTGTGTCACAGAACAGAAATTAAGTTGCAATTACTGAAAGGCTCAGCAAACATAAGAAAAAACATTCTTACAGTTCTTATTAAAACAAACAGTGTTAGCCACAGTAAAGAGAAATAGGCAAAATAATAAAAAAAAGCAACAGTGCATAGACATTTTTATCTCTATAGGGTTTTTAGATAAGATATGTCTTTCAGTATGAGCCCAGGATCCAGTGTCTTCTCAGATTATGGACATCAGGAGAAACATCCACGAGGCTGGGTCATGTTACAAAGGCATGAAACAGGTGTAAAGAGAGTTAACTCAGTAGATTACATATCCCCATTGAAAGGAAAATACTTATCAGAAGGAACACTTTTTATGGTTTTGTTTGCTGGCTGAACCCACTCTTGCTAAGACTTGTAAAACTAAAATTTTGGTTCAGTAGTTAATTTTCATTTTTGAGGCACTAGTATCTACACTATCTACAATTACTTGTAACTGAGCTGACAAAGTGTTTCAAACACAGCTCAGCCTCTCCTGCCTTCCTTCTTAATTCAGACATTCTGGAAATGGTGTCACTCTTACCACTCCTCCTATTATTTCTGCTCCACATCTCTGGTGGCTTCAGATCTTCCTGCCACCCATCCAACATGATCTTTTAATATCCCTCAACGACTCACACCAGCCACTGGCATCAGAATCAGCCCTCAGCAGCCCTGCACTACCCTGCAAAGGGAATGTCATTATTGCCATTGATCACCAATGGAGCAGGGGATCTGTGTCAGCTGAAAAAGTGCTTAACTCTTCAGTATTGCCTCAGTTCACGGCGGTTCCTTTTCTGTCTCCTGATATTTTATTACAGCAGAATCATTTTAATTGGCACATGCTGGTGGAAACAAAACTGCATCTGTTGAGGGCCAGATTCTAGCACTCCTGCTCAGGTGGTACAAGTCCCTTGTTCTGGAGTGTGTCCATTGAAATCAAGAAACCTGCCCAATTGTTAGAGGTTCAGACGAACACATTGTTCTCATAGGTATTCACTTTTATTCCATAATATGCTTTAAAAATACACACTGTACAAACCATTAAAAAAAAACTCCTATTAAAGTAAGTTTTGCCATAATAGAGCAGGGAAGCAGCAGGAGGGGAACAAAGGGCTACCCAGCACGACACTTATGCTAGCAAACACCAATTCACACCTGTTAACTACTGTGAATAAAATCTTTGGAATCAGTTCCTCAAAAAAGTCAAAGAAAGAAAGAAAGAAAAACTGTTCACCATGAAAGAAAACGGGAACCTCAGGTGTGCTGCTGAAAGCTTACAGAGTCAGATCAGCATTTATAATCAGTGACTTCTGAGACTACCTGAAGGAATGGAAGGCAAGGACTTGGCAGGTACACAAAGTATACACAAGCACAGAAGAATCCATCCTCGTAATATTGAAGTGAAATGGAGGCTAACCCCACGAGGTCCCAGGAAAGACACAATGTTCTGAACTAAAAGTTCAGCCAGAGCTTTGGTCCTGGGAGATAATTATAAGGCTGCCTGACCTAACTGACCCAACTTAATGAAACGAGTATGTCTGAACTGAGGAGAAAAGAAAAATATGCAGTGAGCATCAAAATGGGGTTCCTGATCTGTCACTGCTATTCAGATTCTCACGAAAAGAGGTATGTTATTGTCAAAGGCTTTTCCATTAATAGATGTCAGCCTTGGCAGCTACACACACAACCAAGCAGAGTACAGAAACTCTGATCTCATTTCTATCTCCACAAATATGGTGACGGTTACCTGAAAACTGTTGCTAAAGACTGAAGTGATTGAATTCAGGACATTTACTTAAGATAGGCATTTAATCATTAGTGTTACTTGTCTATTTAAAATCCAATTACACATCCTTATTTTTGTGAGGACGGTCCTCTCATTATTAATAATAACATCTCATTATCTGGAATAGAATGCTCTTGCAGAAAGACCTAAGATTACTGAAGAACCTATAGGCTTACATCTTACATATTTTAAATCAGCCTTACATTAGCCCTGGTTCCAAAGTAAGCTTCAACTAGAAAAATCCAGCTGTGGAAGTCTGGCTTGGTGAATTTTCTGTTGGTATGGCTGTCTTCCACTGTATATCACTGAGAATGGATGATATGGCTTCCATATCCACAACCCAGCAATTCTTGGCTTGCCATGCAACCCAAACAGCCTAGACAGATGGAACATGGATGATACATAGATGCCATAGATGACACAGCATAAATTCTGAGGCTGTATCCCATTTTTCTTTATTTACACATGCATGTAGTCTTAAGGGATGTTTCAGCAGGAAAGAGCAAGGTACAGTACCTAATGTGCAAGTTCAGTTCAGCAGAACTCCAACTAAAGCATGTCAGCCTCAAGGGCTTTTCTCTCAAACAGTGAGCCTAAGTTCTCCACAGAAGGAAACTTGCTGAACTACATTTTTCAGAACTTTAAAGAAAAAAGTCCTGATTCTAAACTGAATGAGGGAGTAAATGAATGAGCAACTTCACTGAAAGCAGGAGTGGCCCTGGTCTATTCTAGGAGAGCTATAGAGAATCCAGATAACGAAGCCATGACAAGAAAATGTTCCCACTTTTTTTTAAACTCTTTTGTTGTAAGAACATTATCCATCTCAGTAGCTTTATTCTCAGCAGCAAACCTTAGACTGGTCTTTGAGGACTCTTAAATAACCTCTAGTATGGATGTAAAAAGGAAGCAAACCAGAACAATCAAACCTAAGGTTTACTTTTTACCAGATTTCTAAGATACCTTTTTGATTCTCAGGCTCCTGCCTTCAGCCTTTCCCAAGTCAGTTCCATTCCCATCTTTTTCTCCCTGGATGATTCCCTCACAGCAGGCATAGAGGCACCACTTCCAGGCAACTCCTGCTGTGCATCAGTTGTTCCACTGTAGTCTTTTTCTTCAGGCTCCTTTACATGGATCAGTCTCCCCAGCGACTTTGGCCTCAATTTCCACGCTTCTGTGTCATTTAGTGGATGGCTACAGTGAAATCTTATTTGGTTGGAAGCTGACCTGCTGCCTATTAGGAATAATTTTAGATTTAGTCCTGGGATCTGACTGGGATTTGTGTTTTAAGAGTTGCTCCTTTCTTTCCTGGGGTTTAATAAACCTTTCCAAATTGTCTTATTTGATATAACATCACAAAGTGCCTTTGTTTCACCAAAAAATATCCAAAATAATTAGTATTTAGTTCTTAAATATCTCCTGTTTTCCTTGTTCCTTGAAACTATGACCATGTGGAAAATTATGATGTTCCCATTCTGGCGTAGCAGAACCCTGATGGACAGACTTATGTAATCTTACAGACTTGGGTCCAGACTTACCTTCAAACTGGAAACTCGTGGCTCTGAAAAATAAATAAAAAATGCTGTGGAAAACTCCTGGTCTTTTGAGAACTTCTCTGTCACTACACATATCTGTAGATGACTTGGAGAACTGCACATAAGTAAAGAAATAAAGTTCAGAGGAGAGTTTCCAGGCTCATGGCTGATTTTTGCTGGATATTCTAGACTAGAAGTTTAGTCATGGATTAGTTCCAAGCAGGTTCCTTTAAGACTACAGAACTTTTAACTTCTGCCTCATCCAGCTCCTCATCCCCCCTGGCCACATCCACACGCTTTTCTCTTGTTCAGACTTTTGGTGGGGGAGAAATAAAGTCTGAAGTTTTGTGGAAGAAAATCTGGGATAATGTGAGACAGTAGAGGAGTAGAAGTCTCAATCTGAATGGGGCCAAAAGGGTTATTAGTCACTCATTTGTGACTTGACCAAACAGCAGAGGAGTGTATCCAGTACTGATGCTGGGAATTGGATGGAGTTTTCCTAGGTCCTACTTGGATGTAATGCACATACATTTTTCCCTAAGACAAGGGCCCATCTCAACAGCCCAACATGTTCGTGGTCTTACTGTGAGACAGAATTGCACTGTTGTCTTTGACCTTGAGGTAATCAGGATTTGTCTTTGAGGTAAGATCTATCAACATCACCTCCTTTCATTTGCCAGGCCCACATTCCTCGTAATATCCATGGGGAACATTTCTGTCTTACCTAACTCCCTTTACATGAGTGTGCTTAAACTTCTAAGGGCAGAATCATACAATGTTTCTAGGCAGGCTGCTTTTCCTTTGGTCTTCACAACACTTCTTTTGTGGGTCTTAACTTTTTTTTTTGTCAGGAAATATTAAAAAAAACCAAACAACCCAGTTACTAAGAAAAAGTGATTTAAGAAAGAATGTAAAAAATTATCTTTAAGAACATTTTCAAAACTATTTCTTTCCTGACTAAATGTATGAGAAAAACACCAGTATTTCTTTTTTGTACTAGAAGATTCAAAAGGCAAATATAACCATAGTAAACTTTGATAATATACACAATAAAGCTGAGTGTTCTGCTTCGTTGTCTCTATTAATGGCATCTTGTGATATTAATTTAAAAAAGAAAGAAAATTAACATTACATATTATTAGCAGATTACTCAAATTATTTATAATCTCAGAGGTTCCTGTAAATACTGCTGAAAATGTCTCCATTCATTTCACTGGACATAACAACATAAAATGACAAAAGGTGCTTCTCTTGTTTACTTATACTTCTCACCAGTTATGTAATCTCTTCGTTCTGCCACCAGATTTATCTTCTTTCTTTTGCTCTCAGGATTCTTCTACACAATTTCAATATGCTTGTCTGAGGGAGAAAAAGGGAAAAAAAGATATTCAATTCAAATTTTGAAAATATCTTATGCTTACAATTCTTTCACATAAAAAAAAAATATTATTTTGGCGATTTTTTTTTTTTTTTTTGGTAAAGGTCTCAAAAAGAAGACCTTCCAGGCTCAAGGATTAAAGACAAGACAGCCTCACAGTGCAAAGATTCAGCTGAAAATTTTAATCAGGACTGGAAGTGGAGTTGGCTGATTGGTTTAAATTAGGCAGGCCTGGCTCTATATTGGGAAGTCTATGCTTGCATATCCATTTTTTTTTACTCCAGTTCTTCTTTTGGATTCTCAGATAAAAGAGAATAAAGTGGGCATTCTCCACTTGATGCAATTTCACTATACAGTGATTCCCATCAATGTATAATTAAAAGTGGATTTCCTTTTCCCTGAGATGGGGGAGGGTCTGCATAAACCTGGTTGATGTGAAGTGAACAAAGAGAACTTTCATGAGTTCTCCTGCAAACAGTCTATCAGTTACAATTCCTAGTGTTCACACTGCTGCACTGTTCAAAAGGAGCTCTAAAAAAAAAGTCAAGCAGGGGGTCCAAGAAAAATTCAACCCGCATGCCAACTAAGGGAAAGAAAGAGAAGGCAGGAAAAAAAACCTAGCTTTTGTTGTAAAAAGAACTAATGAAGCTGCTCTTAGAACTGTCCACGGTGACACAACAAGCCTGTGCACCCACACACATTGTGAGAGTGCCAGTCACCCACGGTAATGAGAAAAGGAAACACTGTAGGCAAAGGAAATATATGAATACATTGCTTTTATGGTTTAACTGTAGGAAATCACAACGCTGGCCCACAATATCTTGTGCCAACTGCCAAAAGTGGTAAAGTAATACATAAGGTTGTCTACTTAAATTTTTCTTACAGACAAGATGGACTGGTGGGGGGTAAAATCCCATTATCATTATAAATTGCTAATTAAATAATTATCAATTAGATGGGCAGACAGAACTCATTCCAATGAATTCCTTAGAGGGCTTTCAGTAAAGAAAAACAGTAATTTTGATTATTTTTTTTATCCATACTTCCTGCCTAGGGGCTCTAAATAGAGATGATATATGGTGTATCCCATGTTAGACTTTCACACAGTATATCTTGTGTTAGAGCTCAGGGACAAACACTGAACTTTGGTGCATACATAGATCTTTTTTCAGTTTTTCAGATAAATGGCCTTAATTTCATGATATTAATTAGATACCCAGGGTTATTTCCTAAGGAATAATAAGAATACTTTCCAGACTTTTACAAGGCTTTGAGAAATCACTTTTTCCCAAGTAACTGCTAATATTTTCTAATATGTTATTGCATTTTCTTTCCCCTTTTTTGCACAATCCAGAATTTACTTTGAAATAAAATAGTAAAATATGTAATACAGATATGTCTACAGACGATAGGCAGGATTGAACACAGTGCAAGGAGCATTTTTAATGAACTTTGTTCTGTCCATTAACACCAAAACCAATGCAAAATTAAACCCTTTGCTTTCAGGCTTTGCTGTCAAGTTTTCAGATCACACCCTTGGGCAAAGATGTAACAGTACTGAGCAACAGAAATGATCCTGTCCTGCCCTGCACCCCTGACTCAAGTAAGTAATTTTTCTGAGGAGAAGGGTCCCTCTGGCCCCTTAAACAACTTACTCAGCTACAATCAGTCGTTACTCACGTGTGCACAGAGTGGTTGCACCCACACTTTTCTTGGCCTAAATCAGTTTTGCAAGACAATTATAAGCTATAACGATTTGCAAGTGCTGTTTAAGAAATCTTCAGCTGTCTGTGACGAGGAATATTTTCTAAGAACAGAAGTTCTGCAGACTGAACTGAAGAGTCACATTAATGTTTGGGACAGAGCTTTCATTGCCAGCAAACACCAACAAAAAGTGAGGAACGGAAATGGTAACATGAAAGATGGACTTTTAATTCCAAAGCCAGGAACATTTAAATATGAATGGGGCTTGCTGCCGCCCTCTATCTTTTGTCAGGAAATATGAAGCTCTGGAAGTCCTTTTGTTGCCTTCTTTGTTAACTGTATGAGGCTGAAAGGAGTTGGCTTGTTTCATTTTCAAACCCCGTCACAATGAGGGCCTCAAAAATGAGTGCTTATAAATACATGAAAATGCTGAAGGGTTCAGAAAGGATAGAAAACTTTCTTTTTCATAATCATCTGTCATCGGATGACTTACCAGGGACAATCATAATGAAAAACAAACAGCAAGGAAAATTTTTTAAGGTTTAGAAAGGGGAGCAGAGTTGTAGAATAAAATTAAAATATCACGACATAAAGATGGATATTTGAGAACAAGATCAAGAGATATAAGGTATATTAAGCAATGTGCAATCTTTTGCCTTCCTATTTTACTATTTTCCCTGTTGGTTTCTGGGAGATCACAGAATCCCAAGGTAAGTTTCTCACAGTGATGTTCTCTAATGTGATTTACTTGAGGAATACTTAATGGAGAAAGGTGCCTACTACATTTAGTTATTGAGTTTTTGTTCATGGTTCAGGATTGATCCACTTGAGTCTTTCAGCAGGGAGTAGTTTTCCAGTGTGGCACAGCATGACTCCAAATCAATAAGGTTAATAGATGTGGTGGCCACACAGTCAGAGGTGATGTGCCTGGCATTTTCCATGCCAATGAAGAAAATTTCTGATGACGAGATGTCATTTTTGTGCCGGCAGTAATGTCACCCTGATTACCTAGAGCACATAGCCAGTTAGTAAGTTAGCAAGACTGTAAATGGCCCATTAATCTGAATTATCTTTACAGGAACTGTTTCAAAAATTTTGCTTGCGCCCAAATTACTGGCGCCTCTGTGATTCTTGAAATGCCAACAGTGTACTTGCTATATAAAAACAGTATTGCTGTGTAAAAGTGACTAAATGGGAATTGCTAGCCTGGGACTTCACTCTACATTTTTGAACTCTCAACAGCACTCTATAAAACATGAAATGCCAGCCTTAAAGAAAAGAAAAGAAAAAAAGTTGCATGTTGTTTTAAAACACATGAGCAAAGAGGAAAAAATACAATGCAAGATATCACTGGAAAAAAGTAATAATGTAGATGACAGATCTACTTATGTAATGAGAATGTGATATGTTGGTGTTCCTGCAGTTGTAATTTTCTCTGACTTTTTAAAATATGCAAACTCTTAACAGTGCCTCCCAGATCATTAATGGGTACACATTCCCAGATGGCCTGCATTGTGAACAAAATGTTGGACCGGACTGGAAAGAGAAATCTGTTTAATATTCCAATACCTAAATGTCAGGAAGGTGTAATTCAGAGTGCCACTGAAAGATGAGCTGAACAGAATACAATCTATGGTGACTTTAGTTAACAAATGGCATTAAGGGAAGAATTTCCATAATTAAATCATTAACTAATATGAAATATTGATTTCCTCTCTGATGTTACTGGATTATCACTTGTCAGACTTGCAGATAAGCGAAGAGCACTCAGTGCAGTCCCTACCAGGAACAACAATAATTTGCATTATGATAACACTGTCGAGCACTATCAAGCACAGAAGACAGAGCAAGGTGCCATGTGTGCCAAGCCATCCTTGCCCCAAAGAGCTCGCAGATAACATTTTGATGAAAAATAACAGGACGGTTGCAAGGGATGTCTGTGCAAACAGACTGGATAAAATGATGATTTGCACTGGGAGGCTGTTCCCTCACTGGCTTCCTCACACTCTCTATTGCGTGGTGACTGATTCAGAGCTTCTCCTGGCCATCTCTATCTCTACAAGGCTTCTAGAGAGCTGCTTGTCTGAAGGGATAAATTCTGTTGTAGTTAATATCAAGAACTTCCATTTTCTAAGTGTGAATTTTTGGGATTTTTTGGCTGCTCTTTATATATTCCTGTTGCCCAAGGGAAGTTGAGTACATACCGTGGAAGCAATACAGCACATTAAATAACGATTTTACTTATATTCCATTATGC
This sequence comes from Urocynchramus pylzowi, assembly GCA_013397555.1. Classification (NCBI taxonomy): domain Eukaryota; kingdom Metazoa; phylum Chordata; class Aves; order Passeriformes; family Fringillidae; genus Urocynchramus; species Urocynchramus pylzowi. The sequence goes on along the minus strand of VZRH01005942.1, from coordinate 905,160 downwards.
TCATTAAACATGTTAAATAGTGGAACATATTAGGTTAACTTGAAAATGCAGAAGAACTAGAAGAGGCAAGATTAAAAAAAATTTACACTGAGAGGATCCTCCTTAATTGAGTTGTAATCAGTTAGTATTGATCATTAGTCCTTTTATCAGCATGATGAAGATAATGATGATAATGATGACGATGATGCAATGTGCAGCACTTGGATCATAAAGAGAGGATGGAAAATTGTTTAAATATTTGATAATAATTTCTTCTTGAAGGTGAGACAGACTGCACAACATTGTATATTGCTCTCAAATTCATGACAAAGCTTGAAAAAAAGTTAAATAAGCAATTTTTAAAATATACTTTCCTTGATGTGTTTTAAAGAAATGCTCCACTCTTGGCTAAAATGGAAAGAGACTATATTTTTGAGAAATGCTTTAAAAAAAATTTGTCATTTTCTACCTCAGTCTGCGGCAGGAAAGCAGTTCTTTTGCCAGTCAAACATTCAAAAATCATGTCTCATTTGAATAAATTAACATATTTTGTGGCAAAAATTAATTCCAAGGAAGGAACAATAAATACGAAAGCAATTTAAATTGTGTATTTTACAGGGGAGGGGAAAAAAAAGAAAACCCAACATTGTCATGCGTATGACAGCTCAGCTAATTTGATGGGCTTTGATCTTAATTTAGGGTTTACTTTAATTTCAAAACATATTTTTTCACTTAATAAGGGAAACAAAAGAAACTTTCAACCAGTTTGTTATCTGGGAATGTTTTGGCTTCTCAAATGTGAGAACATGATTGTTTTTATTTCCAGGAGGAGATAATAACACTGAAGCAATAAAAAAGAGTCAAGGCAGCTTGCACAGCACAGGAAGTTCACAGCCAGAGACTTAATTTCCCACACAATGTACTGTGCAATGGGCCCATTAACATAGATGAATAGGCTCTTTAAAGGTTTTTTTTTTTCCAGATATGCAGCTGCCGCTGAATGGTGCTATGTTAATAAGGTACTCACTTGCCTATTCTTCAGGTACTCTGGCATTCTCTACCTAGGTAATCTCCATATAGGAAAAGCTATTAGGGGTTGTATCTCCTACCACACCTTCAATTATTTTAACACCTGCACTGATAATCCTGGCAAGGTAAACTGGTAGGGGGCCAAGGGTCTAAGTCCATCCTCTTCTTCCCCCAGAAGTCACATCTCAGGGGGAGGGGCTGAAGGAGAGCAGGGAAGGAAAAAAAGTAAAGTCACTTTTATTACACATCAGTGGGAACATTCTGAAAAAGCTTTCATGCCTAAGAAATTGTTATTTCTTCAAACAACTGACAGCCTGCAGAGGAAACCCTAATGGAAATCCAGCTCATGCATTGTTATGCATGGCCCTCATGTAGATACATGGGGGTGGATTAAGTTAGCTTCCAAAGGGTCTATTGTGTGCAGCATTAATTTGCAGTGCTCTTGATATTTGAGTTTGAAGGTTTTACAACCTTTGTGTTTACTTAGATGCACTATATCCTACATTTGTTTATTTCCTTCCACAATCTCTTATTACCCAGTAAATGTTACATTTATCTTTATTAACTTTCAATATATTGCTGTAACTTAGAGAGAAGGAAATAATTAAAATCTCCTTCAGATGTAGCAGTTTTAGAGAAGAGTTTTGGTTTTCTTTTTTTTCTTTTCCCTCCTGGTCAGTTCTGACTTTTCCATCTGTTAAAACAGTGGCCTTCTTTATTAAGGCAGTGAAGTAATAGCATAAAAATGGCGTATTTTATTATTATTATGTGAATATTAGCCTATAACAAAATATATTTCCCTTTTCATACATGACAAATAAATAAATAAACAAACCAACCAATAGTCTGTTAAGAAAATCCGACATTGGTGTGATTGCCTCTTACTACACAGAGATATAAGAAGAAAAAATGCACATACCACTCTCCATAATCACAACCTTTCCACTGTTTTCTCAGAATCCATCACAAATTCGTTGTTATAACCTACAGGTCTTCTTCTCCCAATACTAAGATGCAAAGTACAAACAAGACTTTTCCCCTGCTACCTTAGCTTGTTTCCTTATTTTCCTGTAAAGATTAATATACAATGCAGACAGGCACTTTTGTAAGTTCAGCTTTTCAGTGAGGTTTATATTCAGAAGTTCCTAAGTGTTAGTTTTTCAACACTGAACTAAGAACTCAAAGTAACTTGTACATTCAAAGGAAGCTATGATCCTAATCTGAACTAAAGGGCTCAATTGAATAAAAATAGCTTATGCTCGAGTAACTCAAATTATGTGTGGCTCCTTCCCCTCCCCCTTTATATGGAAGTCAGTCAGTTAGGCATTTTTGTACTTTAATAATACAAAAGGGTTTCTCCTGGAAAGAATTAAATGCCTGACTTACAGTAATTGGGGTCTGAGTAGTATCAGGTGCACAGTTTACTCAGGAAAACCCCCTGACACTGAGGGAAGACCTCTTTAAAGTGCAGAAAGTTTTGAATTCAGGTTTTGATGCTACATAATGGATAAGAGAAAAGAAATCTCCTTCTCTAGGGCTCAGTCATTCATTCTTTAGGGCACAACAGCAAAACCAGCTGCCTCTGGACCTGCTTGCTTGTTAGAACAGGGAAGACAATTTGTAACCTCTCCCAGACTGACCAAGAACTGCAAACACAATGACAGAAGATGGCAAACTCAGCTGTTGGAGAAGTGGAGATCTTAATCCAAATTTTTGGGCTTAGGATATTTTCTAATATCCTGGAAAATTATAACAGCAGGGATAGAAGGAACTGCATTCACAGACCTGTTTGAAGTGCTGTGGTGCTACTGGCATTGTATAAAACAATAGCACAGTTTCCTCTAGAGCGTGATAAAAAAGTGTGTGAAACTATGGCTGGTGCAGAGAATATAGATCCAGTGCTCCTGTTCTCCTTGTTTTATAACACAAGGAAAAGGAGTGATAATGGAGAGATGCAAATCCAAAACTTATAAAAAGGAAAGCCTTTTTTCCTCACGTTGGATATTTAGGCTGTCAATATGCAATATCACATTATTTCACCAAAATCGGATTAAATCCAACAGAATAAACAGAAACCCAATGCTACAAGGACCTCCAGCATGACAATACTTAATTTGAATTACTGGAAAATAAGAGACCTGGGTCTAAAGCAGTGTTGTCCTCATTTGCTGTCACAAAATTCTGTGATATTATTCAACTGAATATGTAGACCCTGGCTCCTGCCAGAGACATGGTGCTGCAATAAATAGGCCACTTCATACAATAAAACAATTCTCACCTTGGGCTGGATTCAGAGATTTTTTTTTTTTAAATGAAACTACAAGAACTAGAAAGCAGAAAATGTTTGTGGTTTTATTTCTTTTTTTTTTTCCTTTGGTTGTGTGTGTGTGGTGTAGTTTTGTGTTGATTTTTAATTTTTTTTTAAATTTTTTAAATTTTTTTTTATTTTAAGATAGATAACTCCAAAGCTTTTCCAAAATAGAGCAAAGAACTAAGTAAATCTCATATAGCCTGTTTTGCTCTTATAAAAGCTGGTAAAGGCCTTGTGGTCAGGTATACTTCTCTAGCAGAGCTTCTGTTTATTTAATATATGATGTATATAACTTATTGTATGTTAATTTTGTGTAGTTTTTTACATCCTCCCCCTATTCCACCAGAGGAGTCATATACTCATATAATGCATCATACTCCTTCATTTTTCATCTGAGCCTTCTTTAAGCAGTCATTCCAAGGAATATGTGCCCTGAAATTTGGTAATGAATGCTCAGTGTATTAAAGAAGGGTCTGATTTGCCCTTGGTTTCAAAGTGTGCACAGTGCTTTGACTTGGTCTCCACCAAGCCCTTGACAAGCCAGGGAAGGAAATTTGCTCCAGGGCTCACAGTCACTCAGATGTTCACTGCCCTCAGTGCATCATGGAGAGGTGCAGGAAAGAGCAGAGCAATCCTCTCTCATTACTGAAACTGTCCAAGTAGCTATGGAAATGTCTGTATCTCCATTTTGCCATCTCCTTGGAATGAATCAGGAGTAAGCAAAATGAAAAGCTTTTACCATTTTGTGCACCTTTTAAACACAAGAAGCAGTCTGTCTCATAATCTCCTTCTGATGCATACAATGTTGAATATTGAATGAATATTCACCTGGAGTTATCTGGGGTAGTGAGGAGATGAAAGTCTACAGTTTCCCATTCAGGAAATGAGCAGGTACCATGAAACTTCAGGGCAGGTTACCCTTCCAGAACCTCTGAACATGAACAGTTGACCTGTGGAAACCAGGAAGAGTGATTAAAAGAACTGTACTGTATGGTGGAAGAAGATGGAGATGAAGATAAATTAAGCTACACAATTTGTACATTTTGAGATAGTAAAAGATACTCATCAAAGCTGAGGAGTGGTCAATCAGAAGCTTGTTAGTAGCCCAGGAAAATTATAGGTGCTCTCTAGAGAGTGAAAACAATTGGAAAGGAGTTAGTCAAAAGGAAGAAAAAGTTTCATGGAAGCATTGTAAAGAAAAAAGTAAACATAAAGAGAAGGAAACGGATAAAATCAGATCTCAAAGTAGTGGAAACAATTTGAGAATATTAAATACCTGTGCAAAGTAAAACACAGATTGTGGGAACAGGGTTCGGGGGTGACAATGAAAAGCAAATGGAGGGCAATAAAAGGATGCCTGCCTCATTTGGATAATGATATTACTCTGTCAAAAAAAAAAAAAAAGGAAAAGAAAAAAAAAGCCAACCTAATTTCTTTAGGCTTATATGAACTATAAAACTCATGTAATTTTCTTTCTGATTACTCCCTTCTGTGTTCATACACCCATTGCTCAGGTTCCTGAGCACCTTGTTAACCAGGAGACATCACCACTGAAGGCCATCAGACATGGACCTGCTGAGCACAAGCCTCTACTGGGTGCATATGCTGCACTCACACCATCCTAGAGGCTTGGACTCCTTGAGATCCCATCAAAAAAACCCAAGGGAAATAACAACAATAGCAGCCAAGAAGGGGAATGCTAGAAAGGACTGCCTGCAAGGATGCTGAGGCTGTCTCTGTTCCGCTTTGGAGCCTGCATATTACAACACATCCACAGAAAGGACCAGACTCTTTTTTTCCCTTTCTTTTCCCTGTGTGCCTGGTGTGTACACCTCTAGGCTTAACTTTGGTCCTGCCTTCTCCAATCTTTAGAACAGCATGCTCTGAAGCACAACTTGTTATTAGTCAGATGGGAAAGAGATGGGACCAGATTCCCTAATTATTTTTCATGGCCTTTCCTGGTACACTGCAGAGCCCAGTATCCCTGAATGAGGGGTGGGCTGTCATGTGCCTCATGTTGTATAGCATGGGACTGATAAACCACCCCTGTTTTAGATTATTTATTGCTTGTTTAATGGAAAGCTGTCAAGCTGTCTTTATAGATAATGTTGAAGCTAATTGATTATCAAAACCCGTGTTTTAAAAATTTTTAAACAGAAAGTGTTTTCTGGTGTCTTACAGGGCAAAAAAATGCATCTCAGACTTGGAGCACTGGCTGTTTTTGGGATGTATTCTGTAGGAAAACTCAATAGGTCACTGCTAATTTTGCACCCCAAAAATTTGGTGTCTGTAAGTGCAAAACAGTCCTCTGTTTCTTTCCAGTTGGGACTGCCTCCACACACAGGCCAGAAACAGTTACCTTCAAATGAAAGCTCATTTCCCTATCACTTTGCTTCATATAATGGTATATTGACCCCAATTAGCCTTGGTTTCTAATTGTACCTGACACAGCAAAGGCCCCTGGTGAGGGACAGTCCCAGAACCATGCACTTTAAAATGCAATATGGGCAAAAATCATACAAAATCCTTGCACAGGAAGAGGAAACTAGATAACCAATTTTCTTCCCTTCCAAAGAATACTTAAATAATTTAATTTTTTGGGGACTAATGAAAATTACAGGACCACGGGTGGGTTTTTTTTTTTTACTTTGTTCCTCTGTAAATACAGACTGAGTCATTAACAGGAGAAGGAAGAGAGTGATCCCCACAGTCTGCCTCTGTAACACTGGAGTCTGTATCTATCTCTCTGCTGCTCCTGGAGGCAGCTCTTACCAGCCACCTCCAGGATGATGTGGCTCAGAGAAAACCAGCCTCGTTGCTGAGCACTGTGATTTTTTTCAGCAACCAGGCAGCTTGTTTAAACCACCACAGAGCAGGGGCAGAGCCTGCAAGGAGCTGAGGTAATCATTTTTACATTAACTATCTGGCAAAGATGTGGGCTGCAGACAGGGAGAAGGGATAGAGAGGGAAGGAGGAGCTGCAGAAAATGACAGTGAAAAATGAAGAAAGAGTCTTTTAAAAGAAATCCAGTGTTCCTTAGAAAGTTATGACACTGCAGGAAGACTGGAGGCAGAGAAGGGAAGACAGAAAGGCTGCACATCTTCATTCTGCACATTTAGTTCTAATGTACTCTTTTGCCTTTATCTTTTTTGTTGCTGTTTTTCAGGCCAGCTGCAAAAGTTTTGCAAAAGACTCCCACTTCCAAAGCAAACCAGAAAGCCAGGGTACAGTGGTGGTGGGTCTTATCTATGGATATTTTTTTTCTATTTTGTTTTTCTGAGATCAGCTGCTGAGGAAATAAAACCCCATGCAATTTCCAGCAAAGAAAAGTGGATCAGCTCTTTTGCTTAGGAAAAAAAAACCCCACTTCATTTTCATATTTCCATATTTAATTTTTGCACTTGCATGTACGTTTCTGTTATCTTCCAGCCACATGTTGCTATTTGTCTCTGTAGTGAAGGATTTTTTTCCTTTTTTTTTTTTCAGACTGTGGGCTATGTGAAGCCTGACTTGAATGTAAAAGATCCACTGGGGAAAAATCTTCCAGTCCTCACTGAATTACAGAGAGCTGGCATGCCACAGGTTTTGTGGGAGCACTCCACACTCAGCACCACCTTGGGTGGCTCATGGAGCAGGCAAGGAGCACTGTGCACCTACAGACCAATATCTCATGGCCATTGCAAAGCCCCACACCAGATCCACAGGCCTGGGTAATGGGAGGCAGAAAAAAATTAGCAGCCACTCACTCTTCCAAAAAACAGCCAGCTTTGGCCAACTAAACACTGTTTAACACTCAGCTGGTAACTGCAGCTTCCACAGAGTACAACTACCCAAACTCGGGCAGAAGGAGAGCTCTGAGATTTATGAGACATTCCAGGCAATTTCGCTGCATTTATGCTGTTTATGTTAGTCACCCCTCAGCTATCTGCCTTCCAATGAGATTTAGGCTTGTAAGATATTTGGGTGCTTTTGAAAAGGTTACATGCAGTCAACAGCAGGCAGCCAAGGCTCCTGCACAAAGCCAGAGCTGGTAAGGCAGCTCAGCCCTATGATACATCTCAACCCAGCAGCAGCAGGGCTTGGACAGACATCATTTCTGTTGTGCTTCTTGGCAGACAAGATTTCAGACAGACTCTGGTTATGATTTAGTTTTGGTCTACATGTTCAATGCTCAGTCAAAATTCTTGTGCAGCCAACACAGCAACTGCCTTCAATAGGAGAGAGAGTAAATGCAATGTTTTCAGTTTGAACAATATTTCAGTTGTTTTGTCAGTGGACCACAGCCACTCATGAACTGCTCCAATTAAGTCCCAGACTGCAGACAGCTCTGGTTTGTCCACATAAAGTGTATTCAATGAACTAGTGCTGCAAGTTGGCAGAAGGGACACACCTCCAGCTCCTGTGTGTCACTGTTGCTTCTGGTGCCATCATGAGACTGCCAAATCCATCAGCACTCCTGCTCTCTGACAGGCAAGCTCTGCATCTGCAGAAGGAAAAAATGTTTAACACAAGGGGTTTTCCAGCCCTGGTGACAAAGCTGGAACTCAAAAAACACAACAGTGCATATTGTGTTGGTATTGACCTCCCTCCCTTCTCATTCTTAGCTTTCTGTATCTCCATACTTACAAGTCTCCCCTCCATGGCACCCAGGTGCCAACTGCAGCTCCCAGTGCTTGGGAAGTGACTATTGATAATGTATCAAGACTGTGATATCTTGTATGGGAATTGACAGGTTTTGAACTTAAAGAGGCTATGAATAAAATCAGTCTGTAAGTAAGACCTTGGAAAGCATCTGAAAATGAAGGATAATGTAATGGGCTTTCATGCAGTTTCTTCAACTTCCAAATGTACCTGCAACTAATATTGAATTATTACTACAAGTATTAAACATTATAAAGATACTAGATTACTATTTCTAATTTAAGCAGGGGGGGGGCATGTGGTTTTCTTTTTTCTTTTTCTGGGTAGAGAGTGTTTTTGTGTCATTTGGCAGTTTAAAGGTTTAGCTAGCCTATTCCTATCAAAATCTTGAAATTCAGCCAAAGGCATCCTGGTATTACACACTTTTCTCCTGAATCTCTTCATGTTCTATGGCAAATGCGGCGTTTTCCTTCTGGAGCAGTTAACATAAAAGGTCTTAGTTAAGAGAAGCTTTCCTCTTGGAAAAGATAATCTGCCTTCAAAGTTATAAGTTAAACAACTGAGTGGTCTAATTGAGTGAACATTTACAAATTATAATTGAATTTGTGCCAAACTATGTGAAAAAGATTTATGTTCCGCTTCCCATACTGTTTATGCCTCATTTTTTTTGTGTGTGTGTGCATGTGTGAACTGAATCTTTGGGAACTCCTTTCACTTGATGCATCATTGAGGTGGTTAAACACATTGCATTATGGCAGTCTGTCACATCAGTGTTTCAAACTGAAATACTGGACTTGACATATCCCTGGAAAAGGAAGCCAGACCATCCAAAATCCAGAGTTATGCTTCTTTTGAAACTTGAGATTCTGAAGACAGAATTTTCACTTACTTAACTCCAACAGCAAGGGAAAAAAAAAAAAAAAAAAAGCAAGAAAAAAAAAAAAGGT
>VZRH01005942.1:847362-896248 GCA_013397555.1 Urocynchramus pylzowi | reverse complement strand
AAAAGAAAGGGAAAAAAAAAAAAAAAAAAGGAAGAGAAAAATAAAAGGTTTAAGTAATTATAATGCAGCTTTTTTTAAGCATTAAAAAGAATTTTCATGAAAATAACAGTGTCTTGATTGTCCTGCTTGTGAGTGGAGACAGCCAACTCTCTGTAAATACCCATATTTATTTTGGTGAACCTCTGTGAAGCGATTATGGAAGAACAATAAAGGGGACAGAATCTGAGCCTCCAGCAAACAAAATGCAACACATTGCCATATTTCTATGCAATAATTTCTTTAATATGAGTCCAAAAGCACGAGAACTCTTATCTGAGCCCTTGATGATGGTGAAAATGTGCCAATGAACATTCTTGAGAATGTTTCAACAGGATGTGATCTAGGATGAAGAGCTGTAGTAATTTTGGGGCTGTATTTCCAAAGGAAGAATTGCAAGTCCATTGAGATGCAAAACTTAACTTCTGGAGTTGTACAGAATATGCTCCAAAACAATGGCATCATCAACAAAGGTAAGATTATTTTTTATCTTCTCATTTTATGTATAACCCCAAAGTAATTTAAAAATCTTTTACCACATTCTTCAGCTTAACCCATTCCCACACTGTAACCTGCCACATTGACCAGACAAATTCATGGATCATACACAAGATTGGATGTGATCACCTTCTACTCTAACCAGAGAGTATTACAATTTCTTTTTGTTGACTTCATCAGAAAAAAAAATAATTTAGAGATCCTAAAGATTACGTGCAGCCATGTGAACATGGATTATCAGATTTGAAGGAAAATTACTGCCTTCTGGACAATATTGCAAGCTTAAGATTATATGTAAGTCTCAGTTATTTAGTCTTTTTCTGTTACAATGGTGGATATACAATATATTAAGTCTAACAATAAAAAGACAAGGTATATAACCCTTAATGTCAGAGACTGCTTGAAAATGTGCTACATTATCACAAACATGCATTGCATCTATTATTTCTAATATTTTAAATTCCTAAAGCTTTTTTTGAAATTGAATTAATGACTTTTAAGCACTTTGGGGTTAACTATAACATTTATTGAAATTCCCCAAATATTCTATTGTTTGGCATTCAGTGCATTATAAGAATGTGTATTACTTGAATACCCCATGGCATCTAGGATCCAAATTACATGATATTCTCCTCTTCCTTCCATCTCGGAATAATCTGTAAACAACTCTCCCTTTCCATCAACAGTTTTCTTGTGATAAAGTCCTGCCTCTTACAACGCCCACCTCAGAGCTCCTGAGTTTATAATACACGTTCAAGGCCTCATGGGATTCTCTAACATTTACACAGCTGTGGCAAACACTTCAAAATTAACCACCTGACCTTCCCCAAAAAGCTCAAAGAGCTCAAATTCCTTATTGCACACAAAAGAATCAAACACATTTGGAGGGCCTAGGGCCATGATTTTTTTTAGCTATCAGGCATAAAAACATCTCCATCCACTTTTTCAGAGGACTCTGTTTCGCCAGGGCCTTTTTTATCTGCTCTCCACATTCTACCTTATCTTCTATCTCCACAAAGAAGCTCTCTCTACCACGGGGGCAATAAATTACCACTGAAGAAAGAATGCAAAAGAGGTGCTAAATCAATACCAAATTCACAGCTGAGACCTAGTCTTAGACTCTGCAGAGTGCAGACTACAGTCTTTACTGAGCTCCCATGAAGGGGCTCATACCTCTTGTGACCTTCTAACTTCAGTCTGATTTCAAACCCACTGCAGGATAAGGCCTTAACTTTTACAATATTTTTTTTCTATTTTGATTTATAATTAATTATTACTGTGAATACCTTCCTTTACTTTCTATCACACTTCAGGATTGATTTTGCATGAATAAAACTCCTGTGAAAAACAGTTTTACCACAGAAATTTACTCCCAAGACAGCTGTTGAACTGAAGAGCAGGACAAACACTCTTGGTGCTCACCGAGGGGCAGCTCTAGGGCTGTTCTGGGTACACTCCTCTCCTGGAAGAGGAGAGGCTGCTGGGCACTCAGGTTAGATCCTCATCACCTTAGACATGTCCCACGTAGGTTAAAATGCAGCAAATTGACACAGTGGGGCTCTGTCCCTTGGCAGGGATGCAGTCAGTGTCCAGCTCGCATCGTCTCAGTGACACAGTACTGGTTTCTTATCAGCCAAATTGCCTGATAAGGCTACAGCAGGCTCTGGATTTACCCATTACCACAGGGTTTAATGACCTTAAGCACAACACTGAATTACACCTCCAATTGCTATTTCCATCTGATTAACACTGAAAAACGCAGAAGGCTGGGTACATACACACAACACTGGTAAATGGACTAACACATTGAGCCATAACCTGCAGCATTTAATCCTCATTCAACACTTACCTCATGATTATTTACCGAGCATTTCAGAAAGGGATGTGATACTGCAAAATATAGAACTGAAAAATTCGTCTGCTTAAAAATAATTAATAAATGTTTGAAGCACTTGGCAATTAACTTTTAGAAAATCTGCCACTGAAGGGATCTCGTGCAGCCACTGCTCCCACTACCCATACCAAGGTTCACCAAAGTCATGATTTTGTAAATAACTGCTTAGGAATAGGAGAAATGAGTTCAAAGATTTGCTCTTGGCTGTAATCTAAAGCAAAATAAATGTAAATTCACAGAGAGATAATTTTGCAAATGAATTGTCCGTTTTACCATTGTGGCATAACTGCCTGCAGTTCATCCAAATGCTCATCATCCAGTCTAGAAATTTATCTAAACTGGATATCACAGTCATTAAGAAACTCGGTGAAAGGTAGGTTATGGATGTAGAACAATAACACCATTTTAAAATTACTAAAATAGAGCTTTGAGTTATAATAAGAACCAGAGCTAAAAGTTGAATGCCAGCTTTTTTTTTTTCTTTTTTTTTTTTTTTGTTTTGTTTTAGGCTTTCATGTTGACCTCTGCTCTACACAAACTTAAATCTGTTTTACATCAGAAGCTGGAGGGACGGAAGAGTACATGGGAAAAGAACATGTCTGGGAGTTTAGAGAGGACTAGCTAAATTTTTTGAGCTCCAGTGGGATTGGTGACATAACTAAAAAAGCAACAAACAGCAGGTGAGAGGGAGGATTTAAATATAAATAAGGACACTTTGAAGCCATAAGTTTTTATTGATCACATTCACATTTACAAATCAAAGTCTCTGCTCTTAGAAAAATATTTAACTAAGAAAGAATCCAAAAGTCATAAAATACCAAGCAGGGAAAGAAAAAATATTAGAGAAAAGTAAAGGCATGGAATCATGTTGATAAATATTCCCCAGACTAAAAAAATCAACTAAATACCCTATTTTCTTTAATTAAAAATCACTGAATTATTTAAGGATATCTGTCCAGATTAATTATTGAAGACACATCAAGATCTTAGTGGTGTGATTACTGGTTTATATGGTTATTAAGATCTGCCCATTTGGACCTGAATTCAACCTCCAATTTAAAAAGTTATTAGAAATTCAATCCCACAAACAACTTAGCACATCCACACTCCATGCTTTCAAATGGTTAAATATTTTAATTCACATAATTCATCCATTAAAAAAAACCAGAGTTTAGTTTCTTTTTTCACTTGTCAATATATACAAAGAAACAATGTCCATTTTATGGCCATGGTTTAGCAGATAACATTTGCCATCCTACTAAAAGTGCTGCTCGTAATCTATCCATGGGATCAGAGTTCAATAGCAGCACATTCAATCTGGAAAAAAGTGGTGGTTACGATAGCATAGTAATAACAGTTGCAGATAACAATCTGAGAAGCTGAGACCACTGAAACACAATGGTTTGCAGTTAGAAAATATTCGTGTGTTTTACTAGAATGTAGCCCAGTACACTGCCAACGAGGAGAAATAAAAATCTGGTGGGAAGACACAAAATTAGATCAGAACTCCCTCAAATGAAAAGAAATCCAGTCTTGCTGAACTGAAATGTGATCATTGGGATAACATTTCTATCAGCTCATTCATTTCAAATGCAATTTAATGCTCTATTAGAAACTTCATTTTAACAAATGCTATTGCATAGGTGCAACTTGACTGCCAGAGCAGGCCCAGGAGTAGGTCCCCACAGAGACCCCACAACCACACTTTGTGAACAGGGACACGGATTCCCTCCACCAAATGAAGGCAGCTGGCTGAGGTACTGAACATTATAAAATAGCTCTTACCAGCTTCTGCAAGATGTGTTCAGCCCTGTTGGCCTTAACAGTGACCACAGGTATGCCTGCGAATTGATACAAGGAACAAACCTTTAGTGATTCTTGGCCGGCCAGAAGACTTTGCCAGCCTCCAAATATTTGCAGCTTAGAGGCTTCCCACTAGCAGACCTCACTGGATTTCTCTTCCACAGACTTCTCCAGTTGCTTCCTGACCTGCCTCATAAAGGACCAATAATCACAGCATGCAGGCTCGCACTGTGTAGAACCACCATGGTCCCTTCTGGGGCTGTGCATGTTGCCTTCATTTAATCCCCACACTTCTGGTATCAGAAAAAATAGTGGGCACTTGTTCATCTCCATGGCAGTCAGGATCTTCAGACCCTTTTTCTTATCTTCTCTGCATTACCTTTTTGGCAGGCTGAAGAATATGACATATGTGGATGTTCCTTCTCCAAAGGATGTGAAGTCAGGAATCCAGGGGTCTGTGGCTGCTCCTCTGCTCCATGGAGAGTTTTCACAAACCTTCATCTTGTATTTAGTGGTTCGCCTTGTATGGGCTGAATTATTTCCCAAATATTTCTGTTTTCCCGTAGAGGAAAGAGTCTTGATGACAGTTCTAATCTAAGACCTAATTTAGGTACCAGGCTGGTGTTTTGAAGTTGGCAGAGTTAGATCAAATTGCACTAAATTTATCAGGTGAAGATCTAAGTGTTTCTGTTTAGTGAGATGCAGAATTTTGTGCCATTAATGTTTGCTATTTGACAGTGGTTTCTTTTCATTACATGAAATGAGAAAATGGAGCCAGTTCATTATGAAGATAGTGAAAGTTTTAATAAGGCAAATACAGGCTGAATCCTACAAGTGCATGTGGGGAAAGTAATGTAAAAAATGCAACATCAAAGAGAGATGAGCAGGGAATGGAGAGCAGAGAAACATGTAATGAGCCGAGTCAGAATGAAGTCTAAGATAATTGCTTAAAGATTGCAGCACTTGGGAAATGCTATCCTATGGCAGGAGTAGAAAATGGGTTGAAATGAATGGGACCCAGTCAATCTGTAACCACATTGTAAGGGCCAAGATAATTTCCTCCATTTTCAGGTGTGTAAGTTGAGGCTCTGAATGGAGCTGGCAGTGATGGTCTCACCTGGAACAGATCAGCTCAAACTGGGATCAGACCTGACCCAACTTGTTCTTTCCCCAAAAATCTCTTCTAAATATTTTTTGTTCTAACTCTGGGGCTAGAGAGAACTTAATAACCTGTCAGGGTGAAATAATTAACTTTCCTAACTGCAAAGAGTGGGACTTGTGGCTGTTCTTGCTGTTTGTACAGTGTTAAATAAGCCAGTTGATCAATGGAGCTCTGATGATTTATTAACATCATGCTGCCAATGAGAACACATGCTGGAACTTAGGATGGCTCAAACTTAATTTTAAAATACTGAAGGAAATCTCAAATCTTTCAAAGACTTATAGAAGTGGTTGCATATTTGTTATATATTAACACAGAAAGCAAAATATATCTGAATAATAAGAAATGCATCTTCAACCAGTTCAAAGTACTGCCAACAAGAGTAAGAGCAAATTGTGTTTAATCATGTTTTCTTGCAATTTCACAAAAATGACTTGATATCCCAGTGTATTAAGCAATTCTTATGTTGTGTACTAAGTACCTCTGTTTTTTCAAGAAGAGGAAAAAACCAAAATAAATCTGTTTTCATTTGGATAGGAGTACTTTATTTTTTAATTTCAATGAAAACAATCCAACTGACCTGAAATTCTCACTGAAAAAATTTGAGCATTATTAGAACAGCTGAAAGAAAACACTACATGTTTTTGTTTTTGTGTTTTTGTTTTCTCACTAAACATTCACAGCACCAAACTGCTCTAGTTAAGGTCATTATTTCTAAAATTTGATTCATTATTTATGCCTCATTTAGGGTGACAGTGCACCTACCTAGTAGAGACTTATTTAGCAACTGTCTGCTACCCCAAGAGAGGCTGCTACTCTCCTTCACCGTTCTAAATACACATATAAGCAGCATTTCAGTGGAAACTGATCCATAAACAATTACCAGGCACTAAAAATCATATGGGAAACCAATAAGAGCTTATATTAAGAGGATTTGGTTATGTGCACTGCCATCAACTTGGTTATATTTTTACAGTTCAGATTAGCAACTTTAAAATATATGTATATAGTACAGAAAATTCCTAGGAGGATCCTGGAGATGTTGTAACAGTTAAAACATTACTACACTTCGGACTTGCCTGGGCTTTCACCTGAGATATGTACTGTTTGATAAAGATGGTTAAGTATTATCTTCCCCATTTCACACTGTGAGAACATGAACCACAGATAGACTGAACAATTTCTGAAACCATCAGAAAGATCCTTCTACACTGGGGAAAAAAGCTCAGCTGAGCCTTAGGGCTACATCCACACTGGCAAACAGTGCAGACCAGAGGAAGATTTTTAGAGCAAAACAGTTGAAAGTGAGGACCAGAAAGCTACATTACAAGAAATTTTAATTTTAATTAATTTCTTTTTACTTTGGATGATCTTTTGTTTGACCCTACCAAGTACCTATTTCTCTCTGAGCGCATCAGATGTAGTTGGTTTACTTTTATCCAAAATAAATTCCAGTTCATGCACTTGAGACAGTTCCTCAACACAAGCAAAAGCACAAACAATGGAAATAATCACAAGACCTGCTTTAGAAGTTCCCCTCTGATCCAAGCTAACATTCAAAGGTAGACTCAGCCTTTGCAATGCCAGCTGGATAGAGCCTGATTCAAAGCAGTGTGGAGCCAGTAGTGAGGTGAGGATGAGGGGCAATTGCAGAAGCTTCAGTGGAACCAGGTTTTGGGGCACCAGGTGGCCCCAGGGGTTTTGTTGCCCCTTATCTGTTTCTGCACAGATATGCTCTGCAGCTCTTGGGTTTGCATTCTTGCTGAAAGCACACAGAACTTGCTTCATACCACACATCATATTGTGCGTGAAAGCTATCCACATGACAGGCAGTCTTCAGAGATAACAACAATCTTCAGGTGATGCCAACAATTTTTACCGACTGACTGTGTGCAGTGCTCTACTGAGCCCAGCCACTCAACACAGTCTGCTGAGCTACAAGAAAAAGTCTCCAGCTTTGCTATGCTCAGCTTTCCTTACTGCTTCCAGAAATTAGTTCTGGGGACTTTGCTGATACATTTGCATGAAAAGAGAATGTACTCTTCAGCTCCCTGATACAAGTATTAGATTATGTTCACATATTGTGTTCCATGAGAGTCCATGCACATCTCGAGTGTCAGGGAGTTTTCCATGCTTCCAGAATACAGAATTCTGTAAAGGCAGCAATGTGTAGACTTCCCAAGTCGTTTCAGTGGATTTTCATGCCTGTGTAACAAAAAATAACACTGAGATATTGCTTGTCATCAGAGACCTGCTGCATCTGTGATGCAAATAATAATAATTATTGGATAATTGCTCCTTTGTTAGTTTTGCTTTGAATAGATAGACAAGGAGAAAAGATATTAACAAGTAGAGAAAGAGAGGTGGAAACATATCAGAAAAATTCAAGAAAAAATTTTGGAAGAATATAGCTTTTATATAAAAGATTTGAGGGAGCAGATTAGTTTGTTTACACTCATTTAGCTTGAGGGATTGTCCATCATGTGAACACAGCATGCCCCTGTTTAGGATTTTGGACTCAGCTAGTTTTCAAGTGTAATGTAGATCGTGAGAACTCTGGCCTTGAACACTGTCCCAATATCCTGGAATTTCCAAAGTCTGGAGAAATTCTGAGTGGTCTACAGAGGTCTGCATGTGGATGCAAGGCTTTTTATATGGAGATCCATTCCAAAGCAGGCTAGGGTACATACTTACTATGTAGACATAGCTGTTAAAGCTGGTTTTTTTTTTTAAAAAATCAAAGAATACAGAAGTATCATTTAAAAGTTGAAGAGGATTTAGTACCAAATCTTTAGTCCCTTATGCAACCAATTGCTACCTTGTACTTCATAAAATATAGTAGAGCACTTGAACTGCAGGCACCATAACTTGTACTTTGAATCTACCTAATGTAAAAAGTAATAAATTACAGTGAGTGATCCTAGCTTTTAAACTGGCATTCCAAGTCCATTTGCCTTTCTAATGCATTTTGAAAAAGATAAATGCCAAACACTTAAACTGCACGTAGGCTTCTTGCTCCTTTATATTATTTCCTATAAATAAAAATATAAATGCTTGCAGTCATGCAATTTGATCTTTGAGCACATGGTACTATAAATCTAGTCATGATACATTTCCCCTGAAAATAAATATGATCTTTTCTTTTAAGATGCAGGACAAAAAGGTTCTTTCTTAAGGACATAAACACTTAATAATCCAAGTAGCCACTTAGCCCAGAAAGTAGAAACATTTCTCCTGGGCATGGGTACTCACTGCATCCATGGTCTCCATGCCAGGCAAAAAAGCAAGCTCTTGGTCAGGATTTTTTTGGGACAGAACTGTGCTATTGTCACCCCTTTTCTCTCATATGAGAAAGATTTTTTATGAATAGGATTAAATAGATGCTATATAAAGAAATGTCTGTATTCTGTGTCAGGTACTTACTCTACTTTGAACTTATGTTCTCTGCTTCACAATTGAAACTATTCTTTCCCTTTAACTGAAGTTGCCAAAATACATTCTTCATCAACATTGATTCAACACATCATCATCTAAAACAAGGTGATAAAGCTGGTATTTATATCTGTCAGGGGACTGATTACAGATGATGGCAACAACCATCTCAAAAGGTATAATTCTCTGCCACAGTGTATATCAGTATTTTTCTTAATTATTTTTGACATTTTACCTATTACTCCAAGGACTTTCTCAGAGGGCGGAAATAAAGGGGAAAAATGGGTTTTGTGCCACAGATGAAGAAATACATCTTCTGTAAGTAATTCCCAGAAGAAATCTTGGAAATCTTATGGGGTCATGAAAGAGGCAAGAAAGTAGCATTTGTCACCCTTGCTGAATTGGTCATCTAAACTTACAGTAGCACTAAAGCTGAGTGACTTACCTGCCACCCCTCAGGGAGGAAGAAAAGTGAGACTAAAGAAGTATAGAGTGGGGGGAAGCACACTGTGAAAGTAGCATCTAAAATACTGCCTAAAGATTCTGATTTTTCAGCTCCTAGTTCCCTATAGCAGATGTGGACATCACTTCTGTTTTTAGAGATCACACAACAAAAATTAAGAACTGTACAGCTGAGGTTATATGGCAAGAATAAAAGTTCACCAATTTTAGGAGAAGCAAATAATGTCTGACAGTGGCTCAGAGAAAAACATCCAGCAAGAGAAATAGACAATGATCACCATCTACAGGGAATATTAAGGTAGGATGAGTGACAGGAAACCCACAAAACCAAAAGAAACCTTGAAAAAAGCATGTGAAAAAGCTTGCTACAAGTCACTGCTTTTGATGAGAGTTTGATGCAGGATGGACAACAGTACTACAAAAAAAAAAAAAACTTGTCACATATGTCTAGAAAAATTTCAAGCACAGTTGGCTGCTCAGTTTAATGACGCCATTATTAAACTCAAAATAGGTAAAACAGGCTATAACAGACACGAACTTTCTGTTTTTATCTTAAAAACCTATGAACACTGCAGCCATTCCAGAGTAATACACAACTCATCACTTGGTTTCCAGTGAGTTAGTTTCTGTTCAGAGTCTTCTCTCATCCTCTGAATCTTCCAACATCCCCCGTTGAAGACCCACCAGCATGAGCATGGTTAGCAAAACTCGGGTTTTACATAGCTATTGGGCCTACTTTATCTTGCATTACACAAATACAAATATAACGAACAGCACTCGATGGAAACTTCTACATGTGGAAGTGGATTGTTAGGTATAACAGGGTTTGCAACATGGGCCACTTAAGACATGCCAGGACCATGTGCATTATTCTGCATTTAACAGAATGAAACATCTATCTTTCATATATTTGCTAGTTATGTTAAGGTGGTTTGTCCTTAATTTACGCTCCATCAGAAATGGAAATGCCTTTTTTCCTCTACAACTAGTGTTGGCTGCATGGTGGCCGGCCTTTAAGAAGGCATTTACAGCCTACCTCTCAGAGACAGTAGAGGAAGGGTGAGTGATTTTCATGCTCTGGCACTCATTGTAGGCTGTTTAATTTGTCAGGACTACTAGGCCATGGTTTTGTGCTTTGACAGGTTTTTGTTATTCCTGCTAATCCCATTTCTGTTGTGTAATGTGCGTGGCAGCATCTGGTGACAACAGAATAGAACACCTAATTGTGAATGAATACAGAGAGCCCTGTTCTGCCACATTGCCTGTTGCACTATTTTTGCATTTTTATGGCTGAGGGTGGGCTTCCAGGAGCTGCAAAGCACACAGCCCATCGTTGTAATCAAATTTGCCATTTGCATGTGTGTGTTCTCAGCAGCCTTCCTGTTTCTACAGCCCCCCAGGATTCCCTGAGTTTGTTTTTCTGGCTCCCTCTTCTGAATGGATTATCTTAAGTATTTATTAAACAAGTTCTCTTTAATTATTAAGTCACAATATGAAACTGATGGTTTTAAGTGCATTTGGGTATCACAAGAAGGAGCAGTATGTGAGGAGAGACAATGCAGTACCTGTACAGCTGTCACTGCCTTCACCCCTTGTATGGCTTAATTCACTTGCTGCACACAAGGACCCAGCCTGTCCTGGTGCCTGGGGTTAATATTCTCCAGGTGAAGGACCCTGCATTTGCCTTTGTTGAGTTTCAGATGCTTCCTCTCTGCCCATCTCCTCAGCCTCTCAAGCTCCCTCTGAAGGGCTACACAGCCCTCTGGGGTATTGGCCACTCCTCCAAGCTTTGTGTCACCAGCAAACTGCTGAGGAGGCATCTGGCCCTTCATCCAAGTCATTGATGGATAAGTTAAACAGTACTGGGTGCAGTATTGAACCTTGGGGGACACCACTATTGACAGGCACCCAACTAGACCCTGTGGCAGTGATTCAAACCCTCTGGGAGCTGCCACTCAGCCAGGTCTCAATCCGCCTCACTGTGCATGTGTCCAGTCCACACTTCCAGTGCCTTTGCTACAGTGACATTGTGAGATGCCCTGAAAACAGGGCACCCTGTCAAGGTAGACAACATCCTCTACTCTCCCCTCATTCTCCCTGAAAGCTGTTCCATCGTAGAAGGCAAACAAGTTGGACAAGCAGGATTTACCTTCAGTGAATCCATGCTGACTACTCCCAGTCACCTTCTTGTCATCCATGTGGACAGAGACGGCCTCCAGAATGACACCATCCATAAACTTTCCAGGGACTGATGTGAAGGTGACTGGCCAGTAGTTCCCTGGGTCCTCCTTCTTGCCCTTTTGGAGCTCCAGGGTGAGATTTGCTTTCTTCCAGGCCTCAGGCACCTCTCCTGATGGCCATGACCTTTCAAAGATGATCGTGAGTGGCCCCGTTATGCATGGATGCAGCACATCAGGGCCCATGGGCTTTTGGGTCTCAAGTCTGCCTAGAACTTCTCTAATCCAATCCTCCTAGACCAAAGAACTTCACATATTTTCAGCTTAGATTCTTCTCAGCCACAAGCATTAGTATTGCAAGACAAGACTGACAAAATTCACTGCCCACATCTATCTTGCAAGAACTTTCAAAAGATTAATTAAAACAAAGCTCTAAAAACCAAGAGATCTGAAGTATATGAATCACAAGATCAAAAAGAAAAACTTTAAGGAGAGTGTTCAGAATTTTAAATTAAAGTGCAAACTTAAATCTTTTCTTGTTACCACTTGGTACAATTTTCCTCCTAGTAAACAACACAGCTCTTCTGTTTTTACCACAACAATATGGAAATGGAATCAAAACACAAAATCTGTTGGATGCAGAAACCAAGAAAAGATCTAAAGCTGGTAAAAAAATATAACACATTACTCATAAATTTTTCTAACTCCTCTGTATTATAGGATGTTGAATTTACTAAGTTTTAAAAAGGTGGTCAAGCAATATAGTAAACATGAAAGCTGTTTCAGGGCTGAAGCATGAGGCAGCATACATAAGATCTTGTCTTATGCTTCCTCTTGTCAGCTACAGTTCAATTCTAAACTGAGTTCTAAGAAACGTTAGATAGTGTGAAAGCAAAAATATTTATGTACGCTATGCATACAGAATAGACAACCAAGGGAGAAATGCTCCTCCTTATCAAAGACTTGTATTAGATGTATCCTTCTTCTAAGCATCCATGGACAAGTTACCCAGAAAAGATGCCTTTCATCAACTATGGGAGCTGTTATTCGTTATCATCATCTGTTTATAATCAATGAGAACAGTTGGATGCTCAGCAGTCTTGAAAATTGAACCAATTATTTAGGTCAGTAGTTTTTAACCTTTTTCTATTTGTGGACTCTTAAGCATTTTCCAGTGGATGTGAGGCACTGTTAGAAATTTTGTTCATGTAGATAGCTGTCACTTTCTTTGGCACTTACAACAAACTGTCTAGAATTTATCCCTTCTCTTTTGTCTCCTTATGAATACATCCTCCGACTCTGAGCTGAAAAAACCCCAAACCACATTAGCTAAGTATATAAATTTTTGGTTAATTAAAAAAAATGACCTGAATCCATGCATTTTTAAGCACCTTGACAAACTATGGAAAGAAAACTTTCCCAGTTCGAATCTGTAATTTTGATTACAACCCAGGGAAGGTGCAGTTCTGCAGACATTATTTTCCATTGGCACAAGCAGTTGCTGCTCAGCTTCAGCCCCATGAATTGCTCCCCTTCCCTGGCTGCCAGGCACTGGCCTCCACCATGTGCCAGCACGTGTTTCTTTACTGATCCACGAGCTGTGCTGTGAGACCAAGAGTGATCAGGCAGGGACTCAGAACTGCTACCAAAAGTACTTGAAGTGACACAGTAACCCTCTACTTTTGTGCTACACCCCCCAAAAATCTTGTGAACATAGTTTTGAACAGAGAGTGAGGGAGAAGACCAGACACAGGCAAGGGATGGCATGAGCACCCTAATTCTACCGCAGCAACACAAATTAAAATGTCCCAGATTTGATTTTACATTCCCAAGCATGCATTATAGCCAAGCAGAAGGGGCTGGGGCTGCCTTGGGAAGGAGCTCTGACTGAGATCTAACCACAGGTAGCTTCTGGAGTTCCACCTGAAGGTGCTTCCACCATGTCTGGTGAGCAGTCACAGCAGACACTGCTTCTGGCACTCACACCACTTGTGAATACTGTTCTGCCCTCACATATCACTGTGTCAAAGGAGAGTCACTACAACCAATCCAACCAAATCCAAAAATCACACACTGAGCAGAGATTTCTTTGTAAAATATTTCTGATGTCATTTTGCTATTTATTTTAATTATTATAGTTACTGGGATACACGGCAATTACATATATTTGATCTGATCTCCATTAGATTACTGTTCTGCAGATAAATGTGTACAGCCAGTGAGGAGAACATAGAGAGAGCCAAATTAAACAGAACAGGCTCTTAAGGCTGTAAAGCTCAATCTCTACCCTCAGTTTAGGCAATGAAACTGTGCCCAGGTCAGCCCCGTGGAGACTTCGGTAATGCCTGATGCAAACGCTTTGGGAAATGCTCTAAACCAACAACTGACAAAATACTTTAAAAAGTAACTGCTGAAAAGTTGCCTAAAATAATGAAAGGTTTGGGAGGAGGCAAGACCCTCACTGGTTTTAATGAAAAAAACCTTTAGTCCTGACTACTGTATTTAAATTAAATCTATTTTCTTTTTGCACAGTTCGAATAGATGCTTTTTAATTATTGCTAATTGTTTAAGATATTGTTGTATCCCCCTGAAGATTTAAACTGAATAAATTTAATTCCTTTAAAATATCCTTCAGCTACAGGCAATAAAGTAAGAAGCCCCATAGGTATGGCAGTAAAAATAACCATAAAGGCATAAGCATTTAAATGAGGAGAGCATGGANGAAAAGAAAAGAAAGAAAGAAAGGGGGGGTGGGGGGGGAAGCTATGTGTTTTGGAGACACAAGAACCAAACCATGAAACACACAGTTGAAACATTTAGGATGACTATGAAAAAGGTCTATGTTCACTTGTTAAGGAATGCGCTAAGGCAGACTAAAGCATATGAATGGCCCTTTCACAGGTCACAGATTCTATTCAGTTCTTGGACATTGTTATTATCCGACAGAAATAGATGGGCCTAATTAATATTCTGGACATACCTGAGAGAACATTCTTAAGGAAATCATCCTATGGTGGTTTGGATTTGCTGTGTTTTGGGGGTTTTGTTTTTTGTTGGGTTTTCTTGGGTGCTCTATGCTTTTTGGTTTTGTTTTTAACAAACAGGAAATGTTACAAGTAGCATCTGGCTACAAAACTGTGAGAATAATTTTGGTGTTAAAAGTTTAATAAAGAGTCTACTTCAAATATACTTGTTTATGCAAAGACTTGGAAAGTTTTTTTGTAATTTTAGTAAACAATTTTGCCATGTAGATTAAAGCTGAACTGCACAGTCATTCTGCAAGCAATTATATTCTTGGCACTTTTCTGAACATAATATAACAATTACCACAGCAACTGCATTTTATCAGAACACTCCAAGCATACAGCAGGTTAATATTAGTTTTCAGCAACTTCAGATAATATTTCTAAGATGCTAATGTTAGGCAGTTTCAAATGACCAAACAGCTTCTGATATGAACTGAGTTCTGGTCTTTTAAGATAATGTGGTTATATAGGCCCCAATTAATATGTAGTGGGACTACTGTCCCCCTTATAAAATACTGTTAAACATGATGGGAGCCTGTGCAAACAAACCCAAATGCAGGGCTGTTTTCATGGCACGAAAGATAGACTGATTGAAAGGTCAACTTTCCAAAGAGCATAACATGCTACACAGCTGGGTTGGGATCTCAGTGCTCCCACTGCCTGATGTGGGACAAGCTGCCCCCTCATACAGCTTCTCCCTTTACCTCATAACCTTTGTAAGAATCAGCTACTTACTGAGTGTCCTGATACTATCCACTTCCCTAAAATGATTTTGTTATTAGTCTGATCTACACTGAATTTTAAATATATGTGAATTGGTTCCAGCTATTTGACTCCTGCTGAAAAATCCCCAAAAGAATAACCTCATTTTTTGTGTCCCGGTTCCCCTCACTGCTGACCCTTGTGACAGTTTTGCTGTTGACTTCATAGAGAGCAGAAGTAGGCCCCAAAAATGTATAATCTTCCAAAGTCATCCAAGCTCTATCACTGCAATTTGAATTCGGGACACCACTTCAATACAGTGACTTGTTCTCAAATGTCTGGATAGCATACAAATATAGATAAAAGTAGATACTAATTATCACATCTATTCTCAAGGCATGCATGGAGGGAGGCAATAAAGAGGAGGGGAAGTTTGTGGGTTACTCCCACACATAAATCCTCTATGTGTCAATGGGTGAATAGACACTACTTTAGTCTATTGTGCAAAGCTGTTTCATAACAACAAAAAGCTGAAACAGAGAAGAAACTATATTAGAAAGGCAAATATCAAAATACATCACTACTAAAATGCCTGCAGGTAATCAAGTAATTCACTTCTGTAGTACATCCAGAAACAGGAGTCAAGGTTTTTGTACTCAAACCTTAATATGGCATATGTGGAAAAAAAATCCCATTGAAACAAACAGACCTATTCATTTCAGAGACAGTGAAAAAGAGACGAACTTTCTTTGTCTCGCCACTTTAGAGCCCCTAGATAGCATTTTCCTTTTTTATTGTCTTTTAGATATAGATGCCCCTCTGCTTAAGTATCACCAAAGCTACTAGTAACAAATACCTAAATATATAACAGATGCATAAGTGCATCTTGGGATAAATACATTATGGACAATTAACTGTCATCATACCCCTCAATTACATTTTCACCCGCTCCTGTAGTGTACACCTGTGGCTTGTTAGTACTGCAATAAGTGTTGGAAAGCAACTCCAAGGTTCAAAGGTAGCGCCGCTAAAATCTGTTTTCCTCTTTTTCTTAAATGTGTATTATATAAATGTGAAAACAGAGAAACAAACACAAGAAAAAAGAGCGGTACCTTTTTGTTTACTGGCTGACACTGTTGATCTAGTGAAAATTTTTCATTTTCCTGTTACATCACACAGGAAAGACCATTTGCATGGAATACTGGGCCTGATTCTGAATACAGAGTAATGTAGAAATCGATGAATCTCTGTAGTAATCTCTGAATAATGTAGAAATTAACCCACAGAAACAGCAATCAAAATTCCCTTCAGCACCAGTTGCAACATTATTTTAAATGTCACTTTCTCATCTGTGAGGGAATAATATAAGGACCACAAATACAATTTCAGAGTATTTTGTAATGCACACTGTTTTTAGTAAAATGCAAAAGAACTTGTTAGAAGCCTAACTAAAACTGATACATAGCTAGGTTACATTATAATCAAGTCTGCAAGTTTGCAAAATGCATATTTGTATACGTTAAAGTAGGTTTTGGATATCCTTACTATAACCATACTTAGATTCATAATAGCTCCTGGAAATATTATTTATTATTAACCACGTAAGTGGCATAATTCAGTAATATTTGTATATGACACTGATAGATTACCTGTAAAGGAAAATATACTGTAAAAACAAAAATATAAATGTAAAAATAGTCTTATAATTGTAGCTGAAGGCAAATCCAGCACAGAAATACCTCTCTCAGTTCACATCCCAATGTCATTAAAATATTTCTGTGGCTTCCATATTTGTTTATGTATTAGTCTTAAATTATTATACATATTAGTCTTAAATAGCCAACATTAGGAACTTTTATTCTGATCCTGTACTTTTCCAACCTTACTTATCTTTGGACTACTACTTGTTTAGGGAGGGAGCATGGAAAACCAGAGGTTTTCCTGAGCTTCAGGATGAACATGATGGGGTGACCTTTGAAAAGGTGGCTGCTCCACTGATCCCCATGCATTGCCTGGTCAACTTGTAAGGAATCCCCCCCCACAAAATCTCACATACTGGAGTGCAGATGGCCCACTGCAGGATCAGGCTGAAGCACCCAGCTGGGACAGGCTGGGATACCTGTCCAGGTGTTGAATACCTGTCCACACTGCTGCATCCCTTCTGGATGATGCATCCAGCAAGTCCCAGCCATGGTCCCCTGAGCAAAGCTACTCCCACGGAATTACCCCATGGACCAGGAGAAGGAAATACCATAATTCTTTGTGGTTCAAGGCTTTCTGTGTAGACAGGACATAACTGGTCATACCTCTGGTGCTGATCCAAGAAAAAAACCAGGCTGTTAGGACTTGCCAGCTACATTGTCACTGCTTTTCATCTGCCTTTAGTACTGATAAGGTAAATCAGCTGAGAAAAGCTAACTTTGCCCCCATTGATTCAGGTACAGTGAGATGTCTACCTACTCACCAATAAATTTCAGCAGAGGTTCTTAATAATTTCCTTTTTCTTTTTGGCAATAAAAAGTATTTTTTTTCAAGTCTTCACATAACGTTTTCTCAGATCATTAATATATGCAAAAGTCACTAACTTTTTCTGTATAATGAATAGTGGTGCCAGATGACACCTCTACAGCTTTTTGGCAGCTTCCTCTAATAGTATTGTTTTTTCTTTGCTTGTCTTTTAAAAATTGTGTGAAGGTGAGCTGAAGGACAGGACACCCAGGTACTCACAGACAGCATTCAGGAGCTGCATTTTGTTCTACATCCCCTGTGACTTACCTGAGAGACACCGAAAGGCTGGAAGTTGCCCTGCAGAATTAATGAAGAATATTGCAGGTGCTTATTTATAGGCAAGAATCAAATATGCCTGGTTTGACCAACAGTGACTCAGGGATTATCAAACAGCAACATTTCAACGTGCTCAAGCAGCCCTTTGAAGAACTGGGTTCGCTCACTAAATTATAACAGTGACTGGCCAGTCAGCATAAGCTGTGATGAGTTATATCATCTTACTTTGCTAAATCCATGGTCTCAAAAGAGTTTAATCACAGCTGCATGACACAAAGCCAATGCTTTGCAATGACTGTCAGCTAACTTGCCTTTTTGCAACCACATATGAACAAAATATCATTAAGTGGACCCTAGAAAGAGCAAGAGAAGAGACATAAACGAAAATATTTGAAAACTGCTAGCATTATCTATGGGGAAAATACTTAGCAGAAACAGGAGAGGAAATACTTGTTAAATTGAGAAAAACCTTTCTGATACATGCTGTGTACAAATCCCCTGATATTTGGGTGCTTCATTGCATGTCTGAAAAATCTAGAGATGATCAAACAGCAGAAAAATGCATAAAAAAGAATAATCCTGCATGATTGAGGAACTGGACAGCCCAATCTAATAGGACACTCATTTCTAGCAATTTTTCCTTGGAAGTATTATTACTTTTGCTAAAAAGCTGGCACCATTAAAAACAATAATAAAAACCTGTCTTTCCTGTGTTGTGGTGTTGTTTTTTTTTTTGTTTTGTTTTGTTTTGGGTGGGGTTTTTTTTTTTTTTTTGTTGTTGTTTTCTGGTTTTTGTTTTTATAATTAGGAACTTAATCTCAAAGCATCCTTAGGATTTTTTTAAATCCTTCTTAAGTAATGATAGGAAACACCCTAATTTCTATTGTCTAAGAATTTTCATTGACTAGCCAGGGAAAAATTAGTATCAGCAGCATTTACATTGTTCTATAAATGGCCTGAGCAAAATCTCATAACAAATCCACAGTGTAGTTGGAACTCATCTGTTCTTTGCACTTCCTACTTTGCAGATGAGCCAGTCTCAAAAGACTGGGTAGGCTGAAGACTGGTTGGACAACTCTATAAGTGAAGTCTCAAGACTCTTGTCATTCTAGCTGTCTAAATTACTTAAACAGGACTCAGAGGGATTTAAAGGGGAGAAACGACATGACAAACAATTATATTGTAACACACTATTTATAACAATGCCCTTTCAGATTATTGTTCCACTCAGACTGACACATTACTGTAATCCCAGGGATGAATCAAGGGACTTAGAGTTAGATCGTGCACAGCTTGTAGGCATAAAAAAAATACGAATAAAGAACTGACATTCAGGAAATATAGAGCGACTCAAGGATAAATTCTGCTGGGATGAGCTTAATTTATCAATGTCAATAACAACGGTGAACACATCGCAAGAATACATGCATATTAATTGAAAATAACTCAGATTAAATCACTGCAGTTTGACATTTTGAGATAGGCACTTTATCTTTTCAAGAAAGAGAGCACTATAAAATCTTTAATCTGAAAACACATCTTAATTGCGTGTTATCACCTCCTAATTGCTTCTATATTATATTAAACATTTTGCTAATTACTAGCCTGATCATGGTGTAAATAGCTTGAGGCTAGAGCTCATAACCAGCTGAAGACAACTGGGCACAATGAGGGCCACAAAGAAGTTTATCACTTCGGTGTATTATCGCGGACTTCCATCATTATCAGTGTCTATCACTCTTTATCTCTGCTTCCCCTGTGAGATAAAGAAGAGAGACAATAATGTAGATCAGAGGTTGGGTTGCATTTCAGTTAATCCATCTATTTCTAGCTCTAGATTTCTAATATTCCCTGGGGACAAAAGTTGTCTGCCTACTGCTGTCACTAATCTACTGCTGGAAGACTGAGGCCAGAATGCTATTTGCTCTGCCACGAGCCCGGGTAATGGAGGCGCTCCTGGACAGCTGGAAGCGCGCGCTGCACCCCAAACCAAAGGACATGGATGAAATGCGTTGCTGTGAGCAATCTACCCACTTAGCTTCAGACACTGGGTAATACACAGATGATACATAGGGAGACTCGAGGCAGCAGCTTGTGAATTCATCAGGAAAGAAAATTATTTATGTATAGGCAATGAAAATGCTCATACAAAACTGCTAGGTGACCCAGCAATGCAGGCAGTCACTGGGGCAGCAACTCATCATTTAGGTACAGCACTTGTTTAAAAAATTATTGCTATATGAAATGAGCTGACCAAAATGTAATTGTTGGGAGTTTTTTTGAAAGGAAAAAAACTGTCCAACATCACATTCAAGAATTAAGAGGCTTTTGGGGTTCCAAACTGCAAGGTAAAACACATCTTTGTAAAAAATTACTTGCACTTCTCGAAGAAACCAACCTTAAGTAGGAATAAATCATCACAATGGCAAACAGCTTTTCTCACTGTTCCCTTGGCAGAACATAATTCTAGCCAGTGCAAAGAGGATGTGACGATGTGCAGCCTATGAATTTTACTCTCTGTGTTTAAAATTAGATTTGACTACATCTACTTTGTCAGGGCCTGCTGTAAGATGGCAGAGGCCCAAATTAATCTGTTAATAAAAGCTTACTTTTTTGTCTGTGGCTACAACAAAGACTTTATGCCTTGAGCTTCATTTGCTAGATGGATTAACCTCACAACTTTTACTGAGTAGAAAGTTAACAAGCCAGGCAGGAAGAAAGCAGACTGGAAATGAGGGAATATGAAATATGGATGAATTTAGGTGCAAAAGCAAAACATTCTCAGCTCCAAACTATTCTTGATTGGATGACCATATTTAATAAAACTATACATAATTAGTTAATCGGAAAGTAATGCTTAAATCTGAGGAAATCTTCTACCCTCCCCACAGAAAGGGAAGCTTCATTGATGGGATAAGTGACACTTTCTCCAGCGAGACAAGAGGTGCTGTCTCTACTTCACCCTTTACCTTCAAGATTCCCCTGCTCACACCTCCTGGACTCAGCTGTGGGGCTGTTTTTTCCCCCCACTCCAAGGACGATATCACTCTCTTTACCTAGGTTTCTATTTTTCAGAAGCAAGATAAAGTAAGTTAGAGAAGTGGATGGTGTCCCTGTCCCTGGCTAAGGGGTTGAACAAGATGATGTTTAAGATTCTTTCTGACCTTAAACTATGTTGTGATTCTCTGAAATAGGAAGTGCTAACAGCAGCCCTTTGCACTACCTGTGTCCCCCTTGTACTTGCTGTTGCAGGTGCTGCCCACCTCCCAAGGTCTGTCCCTCTCCTCCCCTGTGCCTCCTGCATCCCCTTGGCTGTCCCATCTCTGCACCACTCTCCTGGGGCAGCACGATGGATTGCTTCAGCCACTTGAGCTTCAGCATGACATTGACAGGGATCCAGGGCTCTGAAAGACTTTATGTCAAAGCTTGAGAAACTGGGCTCCTTGTTAAAAAAAAAAAAGAATGAAATACAGCACAGCTATCCTGAAGGAAGCAATGATACACAGCTGTTTTATTGCCTGGTACAGGTAAGACATTTTAGGGAATATATTCTGTCTTTTAATGAGCCCACAGCAGAAGGCCCTGGATTTATCTCAGCTGCCAGGATCCTCTCACTTTTTCAGGTTCCCATTATCTTCCTCTATTTCCATCTTTCTTTGTTTCTAGGCTGTGTCTATTTAAAGTGCCTCAGCCTTTCTCTTCAGCTCCTAAGCAGTTTTTATAGGTGCCTGTGTTCTCCCCAGTAATTCCTTAATTTGCCATCTCCACTTTTTTTTTATGGCTATGGGAAAGCCATGCTGGATTCTTGTCTTTCTATGCATCCCAAGTGAGGAGAGGGAGACATTTCCCAGTAGGATAAATATTCTGCCATGACAGCTCGGTGCAAGGCTGGGCCCCCTGTGTGGTGGTAAGTGGTTCAAGAGTATCTTGTACACAGGGATGCAACAGCTCAAAGGAAAGGCTGTATCACACAACACACAACTCTTCCAAGGGCTCATTTCTGCAATTGTATTTTAAGCCCATGCTACAGATGAATTTTATGATATTTACTTGTTTGTGTTTTCTCCTCTGTGTTAGCGTATATTATCTCCACAGACACTAATTCTTGATATAAATGATGCTAAGCAGTAAAGTATGGTCCATTAACTTGATTTTTAAAAGTATCTAAAATTTACGCAGTGATTTAAATAATAATATAAATTATATTAAGTATGTGCAGCAGCAGAGGGTACGGCCTCCTAAACAGAATGAATTTCTCCTTGGAGAGCACTGATTAGTTCATTTTTCCTAATGAATCTTTCGTTATAGTCAGAAGTTCCTTTTTTTCCCCCTCACTGTCTCACTTATGAAGCATGCATATGTATATATGTATGTTCCATTTATATATTTGATAGCTAGATTAAGTAGTATCCTACTTCACCTCCAGAAAGGGCACAGCACTTCTCAAGGAGGCAGCTGCATTTCTTAGGTGAGGGAAACTGAGGCCAAGGCATCTCACTCACAGGTCCTTGACCTCTTTAATCTATAGGCCAGCCACTTCAAAGCCATGAAATTCATGGCTAAAATCCACTCTGCAGAAAAGTGGATGAATACTGCTGCTTCTGTCCACAAAATGTATCGTTGAGGCCAATTAGAAAGTGTTACCTGTTAAGACTGATGGAGTTGTTATTATTGCTTCTGCCCTGTCAAAAAAGTGCAGCAGATGGTTTTGCACTGCCTCCTCCAGTGCCTAGCAATGCCCCCCTGCTTCAGCTCTCCCCTCACTCTGCGTATTCACACTGCTCTTCCCCAGGGCAGGGTGAAGGAGAGAGAAGTCCCCCCCATTCCCTTAGAAGTGCTTTACGTGCTCCTGGAAGACAGGCTGCCATCTGGCCTAATGAGCTTTGGAACAAACTGCTTTTAAGACAACTTTCCTTTACCTGCGGCGACGCTCCTTTGGTGGTTGTTTACCAGCACCCCGGTCATTTAGGCTGTAGTTTAAGATGCATCACAGTTGTTGGTTTTTTCCCCTAGAAATATCAGTGTAGGTAGTGCTTTCCAATAAGTGGACATTAATTCATGCTGAATTACAGTGGGATTCCCAAGAAACTACATATGAATACTGAAAGAAATCATTATGATTAATGATATAATTTATATGTGCATGTTGATGAAAGAATCATAATCTAGAGTAAATTAGTAGAGATTTATGTACTAATAATTTTGTTGTGCTCTAAGGTCCAGATGAAAACCAACTAAGTGATGTTGTATTGACAGAAGTTCATATTAGCATATCTTAAAGGGATAGTATAACAGTATCAAAGAAACAATTTCTAATGCATATTAACTCAATTTCTCTTCCCCTCCCCTCTCAATCTATATTTATGGCATTGATAGGAATAAGGTTTCATCTCTTTCATCTTCACCTATGTGCCACAGAGTCAACGTGGATGAGATGACTGAAAATATTTAAACAGAAATAACGGACTTTTAAGAGAGAAAAGTAAATGAACTGACCTGATCCATCCATGTGCTCCTGAGTGCACGAAGGACATGTGGCTGCATTCAGGGAAGAGGAATTCCATGCCTGCCAGGACAGCTGGTGCAGCTCTCCCCAGGGCCCCTGGTGCCCCAGGTGAGCAGCACCCCACACACCCCCGGGCACCCCACGTGCTGCAGACTTGGCACTGCCCCATGCACAGCACAGCCGGCATTATCCCAGTGCAGCCTTTATTGCTCACTGCACACAATGCAGCCGTGGCACTGGGGACAACAGAGGCCGTGGAGTGAATTCATATTTGCTTTCCACGCGGGAAAACACCAGGAGAAGCATCTGTTTTATAGGCAGTATTTTTTCAAGTGCTTATTGCATAAGCTGGAGCACACCTGAAGCTCAGGGTAGCATGGGCCTTTTCAAAACTCTGTGTGACAGAGGCCATGCACTAATGTCACAGAGTCACCTGGTGGGGTTTGAAATGCCAGCTGATGGTCAACATGTCAAGTGCATTACCTGATAATCTAAAGAGGTGGTGGTGAACTGTTGTACCCTCATCACTACAGCAAATGTTTATAAAATGCATCTCTGAAGAATTACTAACTGATCTTGCCTCTGAAACTCTTATGGAAAATAAGAAGTGGAATGTGTGTAAAATTTTCTATTCCAAATTATTTTTAAAAACAAAGATAAATCGCTGATGTAGCAAAATCAGCAATTTTTTTTTCTAGGGTGCTCTTAGTACATAATATTAATTTTCAAAAAAAATTTTTAAGGAACTGGTATAATCTAGTCAAAATAGTTATAGATTTTTTTAATAAGCTACTTCATTAATCTACAGAAAATCAGATAGAACTCCTCCCCAAGCAGTTTAGAGCTTAAACTCTTTGCAATTTTCATGAAGAAAACGTCCCCTGAGCAATGTCTGTGAGACTGTAGTGATGTGATCTAACAGCAGCACTACTACTGTACAATAGCAATTTAAACAAGACCCAGAATATCTCCTCCTGTACCTTCCCTTATAAGTTAAATATTTTAACTTTTTGCTGCTGGAGACATACTTTTTTTTGTAGCACAAAACTGAATACCAGAGACAATGTTCAAATTTTATATGATCTTGGATATATTTGTTTGCAACAAAACCTTTTGGAGGAAGCAATTCTCTTCTACAGGGCACCAATGTCAATTTACAAAGGAGAAACTACTAACAACAATATTGCTAATGAAAACCAGACTGTGTCTTTGCATTTTACCTAGCTATGGAACCTGTAGCCACCACTAGACACTATGCAGAATATCTAACTAATTTTCAAAATCCTCACTTAAACCTTAATTCAAGGGAAAGACCTCTTGATCTTACAAAAGGCATTATTGCCGGAGATTAAACTTCTTGATGCTATGTATTGTTCTAGCTGTAGTCAAGAGGGAATATTAATTGAGATGTTCCATGGATTACAGTGTGTACTCCACAGTGGTTCACATGTTTCCTGGTGGTCTTTCCAACAGGAATAGCACAAATGAGGGGAATAAGACAGATCATTTTGAACCTTAGTTGTTAAGCCATTGTTCTGTTGTGCACAAAAGGTAATGCTTGGTTGATTTGCTTTATTTCTGAGCTGTTCTGATTTTTTCCCTGTGCACCTAATCTCTGCCACTTCCTCTGTGAGTCATCAGCAGCTGGACCCAGTGAAACCACAGGAACTACCTCCTGGTAAAGAGCTCTAATGGTGCTATTACTCAAGTTCAATTCTCTTTAAGCCTGGTAAAGAAGCATCATGAGTCATATGGTACAGACAAGAGTTCTTTTGCATTTGCTTCTTTAGGAAAATCAAAACCCATGCCTTGCTTTTTGAGAGTGATTACAATGGGTGTCTCTTATACCTATGTCACTCTGCCTGTCCTTTGCAGGAAGAATGAAGTGTCATTTTCTTTTCAAGTCCTCATTATTTTTTTCTTGCACTTAGCAGTTGCACTGCCTATAATTTAAAAGCAAGATCTTAAAAATAAAACAAAACAAAAATTCCCCACCGTTTAGCTCTGTCCTTTCTGCTCATTTTCACTGCACAGAAGTGCAATGTGGTTCACACCTCCAATTCAGCTGATTTGATTAGTTGTTGCTGCCATACACCTGCTGCTGTCACTGCAGTAGTCTGTATTTGTGGCAAACATTCCTGCTGTCTGACAGAACAGGTGGATATTGTATAGGAGATTGAAAAGAATGGATGAATGGTAATTATTCTGCATCCCTGCTTATACAAACTCAGAAAAGTTGGGTCTATGAAATGAGTCTCATGATTTCCCTTCAGTAAATAGAGTGGTCAGGTATCTCATTTTAAACAAAAGCCAAATTTTTAACGGTAGAACAGAATAACTTCCTCAGATGAACTTTACAGTGAGATGGCTGGAAAGATTTTATAACCTTCATTCATTTCTGATACTCAGGCATTTTTATACAAGACAATTTGAAGACTTTAGAGAGCTCTGGGGGATCTCTTTGACTCTTGGTAGGAGTTCCTTTCCTCTCCTTCAATTAAAACAAGTCATTCTTAACATTTAAAAATGGTCCTTATTAAAAGAATGTCTCAGTTATTATCCTCTCAGACTAACGTTTTGCCCTCTGATGAAGGCTTGCATGCTGGTTGAAGGAGGTTTACTTGAATTGTAATGCAATGCTGCTCAGGGATGGATGGTCTGTGACTGTCTGTAACACTGGGCAGCAGGAAAAGAAATGGAGTTTATTGTTCCACTTCTTGAACATACTGAACAATGTATATGGCAGACAATAAAGATCCTTTTGCAAAGTGGACAGGCATCTCTGAGCATGCAAGTCTCTGAATTATTCTTTAAACATGGAACAGGGAAGACCCCAAAATCCCACATGCTTTCTAAGTCAAAAGTATTTCAGTGAAAAACCAAGGGACAGTGCAAGTAGCATTTAATGGGTAGGAAGAATGGAGAAACCAAATACAGAAAACATGAAACCTCCCAAAGAGAAGTAAAATGACACTGTAGTCTAAATCAGATTGTTTATTACCACAGTTGCATTTTAATGGATTAAGAGCTTCAACACAGCACTCCCAAGTTGCAATTCACATACCAGAAGTGATATGCAAGGGTCTGCCCCCTGACATGTGAGCCCGTACAGAGCTGCAGGCTGAGGCTGCTGTCACCACGGCTCTGGTGGCAGCACTTGGCAAAAAAAAGTTTGAAAATCATAGTCTTGGGGACTGAACAGTTTTCCTTTTCATTCAAGATAATTTTTAGGCAAATCGTGTGCCTCATCTAAAGCACACATTATTCCTCCAGTTTGAACTAAACCAAATATTTTGATGTTTTCATACAATAAGTGTCACCTAAATACCAATTTGGCAGTAGTGCCAAGATTTAAAATTGATTACTTCTGGATATTTCTCCATTTAGCTATTAAATTTGTAGCAGATCGTAAATCATAGAAGAAAAATCCAACAAATATTTGAAGACAATATTGTGTATATTGTCGGAGAAGGGAGATGTTATACTAGATGGTCGTCAGCAGAGCTCGTTTATTGTAACCTAAACACTTAGTTAAATACAGTCTTTAACTAGTTCATACATATTGCAAAAGTACAGCTCATCATTGGTTAGTTACTTATCAATTAATACGTTTACTTCTATATTCTTGTGGTTAGTTTGTTTAACTTTTCTTCACTCTTCCAATTAAAAAATCCTCTCCCACAACCTGCTGTTGCACTAAGGACACAGTGACCTTGCCTATTCAGACACTGGCTGTTGATTTTTGTACTTATCTCCTTCTCGCTTAACTAACTGTATTTTCTTAACCAACTTAACTGTTTACAAAAATCCTCTACAGTATATTTTTAATGTGCACTTTTTTCAAATATGCACATCTGAACGGCTGTGAGATGGAAGAAGGTATTTCTCTAAAGGCAGGAAAAAACCATAATGAGATAAAATTTTAGACAGACTGTGATTCAACATTTTGAAAGCTTCCACAAAGTTTTATGGCATCTATTTCAGATTAATATTTCATTAAAATACTTTCATGTGCTATCTTTAGAATGATTAATTTGATACTTTACTTCAGGTTTCACCTTTTATCTGTACAGCCCACATTAGTGTTTTGGAATCATGCTACTGATGATTTTTCAGCTCTCAGGTACATAAGAGGATAGGATGGAACCAAAGAACTTTAAGTTTTCATCCAGTTCCAGCAGATGTATTTGATTTATAGTAGAAGCTGGTTTCACATTCTTAAAAATGTTGTAAACAATTTGCAGCTGCTTGATTTTTTGATGCCATCATAAATATTCATGATTATTTTCAAAGATCTACAAAGATAAGGTGACCTTAGACAAAAAAAATCAGACTTGTGTGGTACAGAGTGTTAAGTCATTGCTTTTTCACCTTTCTAAGAAGTACAGAGACAGCTGCAAAGCCTGTACTCGACATCACACGCATGGCTTCTGGAAAATGTTTTTCAATGTATTTTAAGCAGAACTGATGAAAAGCCACTGCACTAAAGCTGTGCTAGCAGAGAGTCTGATAACACAGTTTGGCATAAATATAGTGGTCTGGCAAGAAGTCACTGGATGTGCAATCAGTAACTTTGAATGTGACTTTTAATCACCTTAGTAAACACTTTTCAGCATGTCATAGCACAGTTCTCTGGTCATAAGGATGGAAGGGAAAGGGAATGACTGCTGGAAAATGGATGGGAGTATAAAAAAAATAAGCAAAACTGGAAAAGCTGTTTGAAAACCTATTCTGTTTGAAAACCTATTAATTGTTCAGCAAATAAAAATGACACTAAAGAACAGAAAAAACAGTATAGTGTGTGATATTTTATTTCATGACAGGATACTGTATAATCATAACTGCATGTGACTAACATTTTGCTCACCCCTCAGCAAAGTTCTGTTTTGCCCCTTGAGATTTTCTACTTCAGGATTTTCACACACTATCTAAAACAGGTATGTTTGTGTTTCAGGTGAAATTTTTACATTTTTAAGACTAACAGTAGAGTGTATATGGAGACAGCAATTGCATCCGTGCCACAAGCCAGTCAGATAAGCCAGGGATGGGAAGGTAGGGGGTCCTGACTAAAATGAGATGCAAAAAAAGACTTGAGAAGGTGAAATAATTCCACTCAGGAAGATGCAGGACTTTGAGGGCGCTGATCTTCAGTGGCATAAATTGCTTAAAGTGATGCTGAATTACACCAGCTTGCCTTAAACACTTGGGTCATCTGATATGTAATTTAAACATGGCCTATGTGACTCAGATTTCTAATGATACAGCTCAGCAAGTAATGACTAAAAATGACACATCAGTGGCAAAACCCCAAGATTCATCCCAAAATTCACAGCACACATTTCCTACTAACACACTGCATCCACAACACACCTTTTTCCTGGAGTATTCACAAGGTTTAAACAAATTACAGGTAATATTTTCTTAAGTACACACATGATTTAGATCCATGCCCCATTTTTTAAATGGAAGGAAAATGTTTAAAGCGATTTCAAAGGGATTGAGGTGATGAAACACTATAAAAAGAATCCTACCAGGCTCCTCTTACATTCAGTATCTGACCATAAATGCTTAGATGTCCCTTTGAAGGTCAGTGAGATCTAATGTACTAAGCATCCAAGCTGCTTTCAGAACTGTGAATTAGACCCCTACCATAAGTAATTTTGAAAATGAAATCTAGCAAAATTCCGTGGACATGTTGGGTTTAGTAAGGGTATCTCAAAGACTCACCTGTAAGTCTTAACAGCTTTAAGAACCCTTGAAAAAATCCCATATTCTTCATGTGTGAACATCAGATGTAAACTGAGTACAGCCCTATAGACAGAAAGAAGAATGTAAGTTATCTGGGTTTTAATGTTTATTCCCAAATTAGAATGCAGTTTGAAAGAAAATGCAAGAAAAATCCAAATAATTTCAGAATAATTCCCATACTCAGAGATGTCAATGTCATATGGCTGGCTCAGAACTGAGCAGCACAGTGAAAACTGCACCACAGCCAACTCCACAAACCTCGTCACTGCTGCTTTCAGATTTCAGAAGACTTAGTATTGAGACTAGGGCCAAAGTTTTCACTTCAAAAAAAGAGATGAAGGATAATCTTCTAAGAAGAACTAAAACAAGGTTATATTTTGATGTATTTCTATATTTTTTTCTGATATGAAGACTTTTAAGACAAGACAATGACGTACGCGTTACACATCCAACTGATTAAGCATCTTTATAGGATGCAATACCCGAATGTGAAAAGTCTAAATTTGTTTTTTCTCTCTGTGACTTTAATACAATTTTTGTTGTGCCTATAAGGCCTGGGGAACTGCTGCAATAAATTAAAGAAACATATTTTCCAAGTCAATTTTATGACTGTAGACATGGGAATTTTTCATGATAGTGAACAATAATATCTAGACAACAGAATGATCCAAAGATATTCATTATTGGCAGAAAATTAAGGGAGCATCTCTGCTTGATTTTCCATGCAAATATTAGTCAGGTCAGCCTTATCCATCTGAGGATGTTCAGGATGGATGGATATATTATTTGTTAATGCTTTCTCTACCAGGCAGCATGGGGCACTTGGGTAGATATGTGGTCACTATAGAACCATGCCTGGGTACCTTCATAATTTTTCCCCTTAAGAACCTAAACCATACTTTTATGAAAGCTACTTTTGTAGCACAGAGAAGCATTTTATTTTAAAATCAAAAAAGAAATTCAAGCTGGATTCACAGCAAGTCACATCCTTTCCACATTTCACAGACATGACATGTCATTAGGAAGT
The DNA here is from genome assembly GCA_013397555.1 of Urocynchramus pylzowi. Classification (NCBI taxonomy): domain Eukaryota; kingdom Metazoa; phylum Chordata; class Aves; order Passeriformes; family Fringillidae; genus Urocynchramus; species Urocynchramus pylzowi. The sequence continues at coordinate 865,991 of VZRH01005942.1, read as the reverse complement.
GGTGCTACTCTTGGTTACATTGGCATGTCATGTTACAGTTCATTAGAAAACATGATGTGCTGACATAGTCGTGCAAGACCCTTATCCAAATGACAAATTAAATCCTGGCAGTTAAGAAAAAGGCACATTTAGATCTTAGCACACATATTCTGCATATATCATAATCTGCACAAGCAAAGTGTGAAAGACTGGAAAAAAACACAAAGGAAATAGTGCAATTATGAAGTTAAATCATGCTTTATTCAGCATTTATCCAAATTCACATCTCAGTCTGTCCTTATGCACACACATAATAGTGAGTACAGTCCCTAACTGATCATGTATGCAAAAAAACCCTCAAAAACATATAAATAATTATTTTTAAATACTAGAAGAAAACAGAATCTCTTTTTATTACCTCCATAGCTGTTACAGTTGATCTTTATATTTCACTCTTTCTCAACTTTTGGTGTGTGTTAACATCTGGGACTCATCACGCTGTCCAGCATTTCAACAAAGATGATGTCATTGGTGCCAAATACTTTGACAAACATGGCTACTGCATAAATCTGAAGAACAGAGAAACCAGACAAATTATGTTTATGATTAGAGGCAAAATGAGTTGTTTGTACCATGAGTTTAAGTATGTTAAACACAGACTTGCTTCCCAGAAGGAAGACATTGACTGAAAACTGTAAAGGCAAGCAATTCTTTTTTCTTCTCTCTTTGAGAGTCTGGAGGAGCTTTTGATCTTCCAGTGTCTGTTACAACCTTGGGGAAGGTTAAGTTAACCCTCTGAACAAACATTCCTACCAGCATCCAATTCACACAAAGTAACTTAATCACTAGCTAAATTGAATTCAAACTGCTCTAGAGAACATGAACTGACATAACTCAGCTCTGATGACAAGGAAATGAAAAGGGCTGACTTTGCTGCCGAGATGCAGAGGGGCCCAAACCCTTGGTTCCAGCTTTGGAGACACCAGGCACTGTGATTTTGTTGCACAGAGATGCTGGTGCAGAGATGGCCAAAGTGCACGTTGTGTGCTGTGGTGCAGAGACCCACGACTGAGACTTTTCCTTGCAGTGCTGCTTGGAGGGCAGAACAGGACAGGGGACAACTGCGGGCAAGTCTGTCCTTTCTCACCCTGCCGAAGGAGCAGAGGTGACAACTGCAGAGAGTACTTCAAGTGCAGTCCATTCTCCCTCTGGAGCACAAATTTCTTTCTCATGCTTTTCCTCCCGTGCACCTATCTGAAACCCAGCAGACCTTTTCAAGAATTGTTTTGTTAAAGACATAATTCAAAAAGAAATTATTCAATTCGGTATTGACCACTTCCACCAAGGATTCATAAAAGCAGCACAACTTTACCAGTCTGACAGGGCAGGGATGCAGGAGACTTCAAGGACACAGGTTTATGAAGCAGAATAGCACGACAAGCTCTGCATTCCTCTGCTGCCAGCGTGTACCTACTGTTACAGGAGCTGTGATCAGTGGCTTCTCCAAAAAGAGTGTAAACAAAAGAGGATGATTAAAGGAGGCACAGAAGCACCAGTTCTTGTTATCAGGCCTAAACCTGGCACTGCAGCATTTCCAAGGGGTGATAATTGCATGGGGAATTTCTGTGACACAGACACTAATTCACATTACAGCCAGCTTAATCATGTAACCTCCAAACAACTGCAAGCAATATGGGATGTATGTAGCAAGGTGTGTTCACTACCCAGACAGACAATGATCTTGGCTGAGACTTATCAGTTTCTAAACAGAAAGTAAGGTATTCAACACAAAGATGTATTTCAGCTATCATACAAAAGGAAAGATGAGAGTCTAGATTATATGGCAAATATGGCGAATAACCAACATAACACAGTGAAGATTTAAGATAAGGATTTGAGTCTTCTAATCACACTGCTAATAGAATTCAAATAAAATTAAGTCACCCATCATTTATTATGCCAGACAGAGTGCAAGTTCAAATATTAAGCCGAAGAATTATTAACTCAGCTTTCAGCTGGCTCCAAAAGCTTTCATCTGCACTTGATATTGGTGAATACTTTCACACCAGCTACTATTACTTTCAGCCCTCGGGTATAACATCTTGCACACAGAAGTAGCAGGAACACATAGATATTTTTTCCCACACATAGGAATATTAGCCCTGATACAAGTACAATATCTCTTTATGCTTAACCATCCCAGTATTTCCCTTTTGCTTTCTACCACATGCCTTTGTGTAAAATCTCTGTGATAAAATTAAAAGGACAAGGAGCTTTATAAAATAAAATAATCCTACTGGACATGCAATCAATTAACTGAAACATGGAGCTGGATGTTTTCTGAAAGCTCCTTACAGGGTCTAGACAAACACAGTGAGATAACACAATGGAAAATTGTTTGGCTTACTAATTGTAACCAAATGTATGCCATTCTATCAAAACATTCTCAGGAGGATGTCAGAGACTTTTTAAAGTAAACATCTTGTGTCATCCTTTTACTGAAGTGGAAAAAGGGAACAAGGATCTCCAATAAAAATCCTACATATCGAGGACCCTCAAATAGGTTTATATATATATTACTGATCTTTGAAAATGCAGCTTGAGAGGTACATTAATAATTTCAACCAGCTGGGCAATAAAAATTCCTGCCAAAAGAATTATGTAAAATTACATAAACCCTTTTTAAAGAGAATAAAGTTTCAAGAAGACATAAAGTATAGATTTACTTCACTGTTTTTTTTTTTTTTTACAGCTGTGTTTTACAGAAAGCATTTTAGCATATAAAATCTCTGTCCTTGTAAAATACTCCAAAGATAAATAAAAATTCAAACCTGTATGTAAAGTAGAATTTTAAAATCTTGGAAAAGCTTGGCAGCAAGAAACAAACAAAGCTCAACCAAATAAAAAAGCTTTTCACAGCTGAAGCAATAGATAAAGTAGCAATGAACAGCTAAAGGCAAATACTTTCATCAAGTCTTACTTTAACCTTTAAATACAATACATATCCAAGGGGAACTACCATACATTTAAAGCATTCTGTCATTCTTAAAGTGTGGATTACAGTGTTGGACTCCCATGCTGAAAAATTAAGACCAATTAAAATCTTACATTTTTCAAAAGAACCCAAAAATTGTAGCAATGGATCTAATCCTGGAACTTACATTAGCAAAACATTCAAGCATATTCCTATCCAAGCTTCACAGGAGAACACAGTACTTAATTTTGAGCGTACAAAAATTAAGAAAATCAAGGGGAAGCAGAAGTATTTAGATAGATAATAAATAATTCAGTTTTTCAAGTTTGACCAAGATGACTAAAGATAGTTGATTTCACTTAACTAGACAGCAAATTTTGCATTCATTTCAGTCACAGAGAGTAAATATGTGACTAGAAAAGCATAAGCTGCCATAGGATCTTAGCAAGTGATAAACATAGAGCTACAGGGAATTTCAGCCTTGTACAATACTACAATAATTCTTGGCTAGGATTTCTGAGGATTCTCAGTACAAATACAACTTAAAAAAAGAGTGCTCCTTCACAACTTCATTTTCAGAATCAGGAAGGAGCTCACTCGAACAGATTTTTAATGGAAATTCTTCTAATGAACTTGCAAAATATTTTCCATCTAATGTGCCCTAGAGAAACTGTCTTTTATGAGAAAATCACACAAAAGTTTAAAGATCCTGGAATAAATTACGAGAGATTGCTAGTTACCAACTAATCTCCCATGGTCCTCTGGCAGCTCTGACACTGGAGAGCCAAGCCTGCCGGAAGTACTCCTAAAGGTACTAGGAAAACTGAGCTATAAGAGGCTGAGACTGCAACTGGCTGGATTACCAGCCTCAGGAAAGCAAGGAATATTTGTTCTCCTCTTCATTTTCTTTCCTCCTTCTAGGCAATTGAGAAGTAAACAAGTGTGAAAAAAAATAGGGAACTATCTTCCAGTCCTTTTATCCTTCAGTAATCTAACTATCTGCAAAACAGAGAAGGAAAATCAAAGCATAAAATTTAAGCATAAGAACAACTGGATGAGAGCAAAGGGCTCTCTAGCAGAGTCCTATTTCCTGCAGCAGCCAGTGGCAAAGCATGACGAAGAGGTGAGGAACCAGCCTTGTATATTGAGATTCCTGTGCTCGGCTCTACTTTTCCAACCACCAGTTGCCAAAGCACTGTAATGCAGTTCAAATCATAAAAACTTTAGTTGGGATTTAAAAAAAAAAAAAATCACTCTTTTATTAATATTACTTCTTTGAATCCAAATGCCTAATGAGTTATTAATCTTGATGAAGATAGGCAGATGCAATTTCCATAGAAAACTGAGTAAAATGTAAAATGGGTAGCTCAAAACAAGTCACTAAAGCATAGTAATGAGAAATTAAACTGTATTTAAGGGCATGACATTGCTATAAAATAAGATAACACACACACCATTTTTATAATTTCTTTATCATTTAATAAAAGAAAATTGGAAACAAATACAAGTCAGCCCTAGAGTTTTTTGAGCTTCCCTGGAGCCGTGGTATTAGTGATACAACTTAAAGAATGGAACAATATGAAATGGATAGCTGAAATATCAGAGGGAAGAGAAACTGGTTGATTTTTTAAAAATTGCTGCTAGCAGCATCCAGTAATAAATTTAATAACTGACTGCCTTTGGTTCCTCACAGACATTTTTTCAGTATCTGCTGTTCACTATTACTTCTTACAGGCCTGGTATTTCCTTTCATACCTTCCATCCACATCAGAGCTCCAGAAGACCCCTTGGTTCAGAGGGACTATGCAAACACTGATCTAAGTTCCAGCCTATGAGATTTTACCAACTGAAGTGTCTGAGTGCATTTCAGGTTTTTAACCAACAGCAAAGTTCTCGAGATTATGTCATCAGAACACATAAAATTATTGAAGTTTCTGAAACAAAAAAACCTGCCCTCCAATATATGAAATGACAGGTTATGTCTGGTATATTTAAAGAATGAATTTGAAGCAGTTTTCCAGTCTTATTTAGTGGATTTTTACTTTTTACATGACAAAACTGTTTACAAACATAAAATTCATGTACAGTTTTGTAAAAAAATCAAAGTCCTTTTCCATAATATACACAACTAGGAAGATTCACTTGAATTGTCTGCAGAAAACAAGTGTTTATGGGCACACAGATGCATAGATGGATGTGCACACTCGTATATTTCTATTTCCTACTGGCTCCTAACTTTAGCCTGCCACAGTGGAATCACTGCAATAATTCTGCTATCAGACAGGACTTGATTACCAAGCAAGGGCAGCATTTACAGCCTCTTGATTTTAAATTCCTGCAGTTTGAGCACTTATGTCAACTTTAGCTTGAAAAAAGGGTTACTGGTTACCAGAACATTATTGTGTCAGTTGGCTAAACTTTGCAAGACATGGAGTAGTTATTTTAAAAAAATGTATTTCAGTTGGAAAGGGGGATCCTAATAACGAACAACACATAGATTTGTATAAAAATATATCTACTCTATAGATATAAAAGGAATCCAGTATGTGCAAACAAAAAACTCCCAAATATGTATACACAGAGATAGTGAGACACAATCATGCTAAAATTAAGACTCACAGATACTGACAACCAATACCTAATCTGATAAACTTTCAAGACAGAGTTAAGACCACTTTCTACAAAATCTGAAATAAATATGTTTTGTGACATTTTTCTGGGTTGCTCTATGACAAAGAGAATTCATGGCCAAAATATTAAAAGCAAAAAAGCAATCTTATCTAAATGGCATGGGAAGGGACTTCACAATGATCTTTTACCACAACTTTTTACACAAAAACGTTCAAGTCACTGTTTGGAAGTTCAAGCCTTTGGTGCTACACTCAAGCTGCTCTTTGGACAAGCTAAAACTTCACAACCACCACATGATAAAATTAAATATCTTGCAATGGGAACTGTTAAGATGAAACTATTTGCATGACACACCGATAGAAATGCCAGTCAGAAAAGCTATTTTTTTTCTAGGTGGGATACTTCCATCCTTCCCTGTGACCATCCTGACCATTACAGAATTTCTCAGGTACACAGCAAGCAATATGAAATTATTCATTAAGACAAACTACGACAATCTTCTGCCTAAATTCATGAAAATTTAACTACTTACTACATAAATTATTCCACCACTTTCATTGCAATTGATTAGAGTCAGTTATCAGCCAGTGTGAGTGACAGTGGCACAATAAGGCACAATGCAGTTGACAGGATAGAAGTTTTTAATAGTTGCCCTTAACATACTTTTGTCTTCTCTACCAAAGTTTGGAAGCAACCTTTCAGTGTATTTCATTGAGACATTTTACATGAATGATATACAGAATTTTATGGCTCACAGCCTGCAATGTCCTCCACTAGATTTTGGAAGAAATCGACACAATAATCGATGAAAGTTTTCCAGTTGCAGTAAATGCCCTTAAAACACTCTACTATAATGAAACAATCTAGGGGTTCATTTTTCCTTTTATCTGAATGACAAAATATATTCTAACTTCAGCAGTTCAGGCTATGCTTTCAAAATTTAAAGCTTGAGATTTAGATATCATCATTTTCTGTCTTTTCTGTCCTCTCTCACTCCTCCACTTCATCTACTATGTTTTGCTGTCCTTCTCAAAAGAGATTTTCTTTTTTTATTTATTAGATTTCCTTTATGTGCAACCCTTCATTCAGCCTGAAGTTCAGAATAAAGTCCTCTCTTCATACTGAAATTAAAATGCAATTGAATAAATTAAGTAAACTGAAAAGGCCCTAACAATGTTTTTAGATGTTTCTTTCTTTGTTAAGGAGAAAAGATAACGATAAGAATTCTACCCAGAAACTGCACTCTGCTGCTGTTGTGATCATCTCCATCCTCTCTCTGATTTGTCAGGCTGTGTGTGTGAGCAGCTACTATGATAGCCTTTTGCTGCCTGTTGTGTTTTGGAACAGGTGAAATATTTCAGCTTCACTGTATGGCCAGATTGGAATCACCTGCCAAGACATGAAGGAGTGGCATAGCTAGGGGTGGCTTTCTCCAGGAATGTCACGGGGTACCCAGCGCAGTTCTAAGTGGACACCCTCTCTTAGTAAGCCAGTGGCATGTTACATATGGGATATTCTGGTTCTATTTTGCAGAGACTTCAGCAATGGCAAAGAGAAATTGTTTCAGCAGGAGATAATAGGCTTTATGACTTTTCCCAAATTATTCCCTTTTTAGTAGCCATCATCTTGTCAGGTGACATCTGGAATGATTAGAAGACGATATTTTAGAGTGACAACTGGGCTGTCATTCCCACTGTCAGTCAGCAAACACCCAGGTTGCCCAGGGTTACAAAGCTGGTTTATGCCTTTGTCCTGCAGTATTTAGTGCTGCTGATTCTTTACCTTGATTCCAGCTGAAGCGGGTCTGACAGGCAGCGCCAGAGGCAGGCAGAGCGCTCATGTCGAGGGTGGGAGTCCCGTGGTGCCTTTGTGTGCGAGGGCTTTAGAGCTTTGGTGGCAGCCCATCAGGCACGAGACAACCCCAGAGCTTTAGGGTGGGTCTAGCAAGTTCATCTGCTTTCAAAAAATAGAAGGGCAATGTTTATCTCTGCCCTAGGAACACATCTAATTATTTTAGCCCTGTGTACCTGAATGGGAGCTTTCTTACACAGCACAACTGTCTGCAGAATTATTATCCTAAAACAGACCTGCAAACAAACCAGCCCAAAGCAGCCTTGTGCTCCAAGGATGAGCAGCACCTCTGCATTCCTCAGCAGGCAGAGAGCATCACCAAATTGGCATCAAGAATAAGTGTGCTCCACGGCAACAACTTTGCATTGCTCAGCCACTTTTGATACACAGTCCAAATGTCATTTCACTCACTCACTGTCTGTGCACATCTCTGATGAAAACAAAGACCTGAGAGTTTCAGTCTGGGAACCCAACTCTGGGTACCAAAATCCCGGTTTTCAAAGGGAAAAATCACCTGCAGTTGTCAGAAAACTCAAAGCAGTGTTGTGAGCATGTACCAGCTCTGATACTCAAGACCTAGGACAGACCAATAGGGAGCCCAAGAAGCAGAGCACCAAAGACAGCCTGTCTGCAACTTCCCCCCATTTCACTTTGCCTCAATGCGTTCTTTTAACATTAAACTAACATTTCTTACAGACATAATGAGCAGATGGACTACTCCCAAAACCTAATAATTTGAAACTAATAAACTAGCTGACAAATTGAGATAAGGAATGCCTAATATCCAGGGTGTTTTCAGTGAGCAGGTAAGTAGCACACTATTGTTGTGGTTTCAGATGTATAATAGTAAAAGCCATCCTATTTCAGTGTTTCACAGACCAGTTTAAAACTCATAATGTGTCTCTGACATTTACCTTCTGCAAACAGGTTTGGAGCCTTGTCATCAGAAAACATAGGATGAAAGACTGTGCTCAAAGCAAATTTGCTTTAAAAATCAATAAAAATGCCTCAAAACACTGGGACAAGTTGCATAGCCTGAAGGCAAGAAACTCCTTCAGTAATGTTTCTAGATAATGCTTCTGAAGCATGCAAAAAAAGTAATACAACTTTGTTTAAACGTTGGGGAAAAAAAAGACTATTTTTGTGTGTTGGATGCATTTGAGACCATAACACCTCTACTCAGGGCTGCATTCTGCCTCCTGTGTACCTCATTCCTGGAGCTCTATCAGAAGATGCTTGCCAATTACAGCAACAGAGAAGCTGAAAGTAGAATTCAAGAAGCATGTAGAGATGTGTGGACATGGTGTTAAAACAAAAGGAGAAAAAAAGCTGTTTGAAGCAGGCTTAGGTAGCATTGCCCTGGAGCTCAAGCCAACAACTTTCTATAGAGCAACAGGAAAGCAAATAAATCACTATAATTTATTTATACTAACTTTTTAAATAGTTCACTCTGATTCTTTTTGAGTACCATCTCACAAACCTGGTTGTTAAATATAAATTAAAAGTATTTGAGAGGTAATATTTGCAAAGCACTTTTGCATCCACAGATGAATGCTGCTGTATAATATGAACATTGACATATTTGACAAGGCAACAGAGTTAAGTGTGATACAGAGTCAGACAAAAGATTTTTTTCTTGTCTGAAAAGCCCTTGTTTTGTTGCTAATATTAGAGCTACAGCGGCCTATTTGACAAAAAGCACCTCCTAATTTGAGAGCTGTAGCTCTTAAGCTCCATAGTAGCAGCTATTTACCTGGTTGGCTCACTCTTCACAAAATGTGCCCATTAAGCTCAGGGGATAAAGCAAAAAAAAAAAAAAAAAAAAAAAAAAAAAAAAAAAAGCCAACCACTCTACTGAGCATGACTGAACAAACAACTGTGCTGGTATGTGTTTGATAAGAGACAGCAGAGGAAAAGGAGATAAACCTTGGAGCGTAAGACAGGAGTTACATATTCCATTTAGAGCAAATGGGAAGGCTATTATTGACTTTACTGGGAATAACTCATGGTAGCATAAATTACAAAATCTGGTTGCAGGTGTTGGAAGATTTTCCCTGAGGGAAGGTTTATGGTATATATACATACACACATATATAACACCAGTTTATGTCAAGAGAATTTATGCATGGACTCTCAACAACCAAGAGTAAATTTTAGCCCTTTTCTTCTTCACTGATGTTTTACAAGCATTTTCCCAGCTTGGCAGGGCTAAATTAAATTGGGCAACGTTCTGTGTGTGTTTGATGTCTGCTAAATGAAGTGAGGGTCCAATTCGTCATATTTACTCAAGCTCACTCAACTCTAGTAAAAATTAAAATGTTCCAGTTAATTTAACGAGATAATTCAGCTCTCTCAAATCTTTCTTGCTCAACATTTGTTGCCATTTAGAAGTTGAGGGTATGTGCTGCCATGTAATTCTTTGGACAGATCTGAGGACTTAGTAATAAACAGTAGGCTTTTAGGACACTGGACTGACATTGTATTTAATCTCAAGCAAGTTCCTGAGCTGCCACTGGAGAGGGGAAGTCTAGGATCAGACCCTTTGGGTTCATTATACAGAGAAAAGGGATCACGCACAAAAAGCCATGGAATGTTTAGGCAAAAACCGGCTAACTTAGGTAGCTGTTGGAAGATGAAAATTAAAAAACTGCCACGTTGAGTAAGTTGTATAAAAAATATAAAGTAGGCAAGGGCTGCAAGAACTAAAATAATCAAGTATCCACTCATGCTTGGTACTTGGAAACAACAGCTCTGCCTTAAGGTGAATACATGTCTTCATCTTGCAACTCTATTTTATGTCAATACAGACAAGGAAGCCAAAACATCATGCAATATTGGTGGTACATATGTGATAAAGTACACTAAAAATACCACTCCGTGAAACAAATCAAGACTGAGAAGTTACAACTGCCCATACCCGGAGCACTGAGATTTACTCACAGAAACTTGCAATATTGTCTCTCTGCAAACTGGCAGCACTTGAGCATGCCTTATGGAGGAGGGGAATCCCAGAGAGATCAGCCTCCTGATAGCACTGGGCGTCTAAAGCTAAGCAAAACCATTCTAAGCCTCCCACTCAGATGCCTTCAAACACCCTGCCTTCAGGGCGTCCTTCAACTTCCTATGAGACTGTGGAGGAGACAGAGGCACTTAGGTAAGAATCCATTAAGCATCTTAGCAGCTTGGCAATGTTCAGTACACTTTGAAGAATATGCAGGTAGGTGAAATGTAAAAAGCTAGTACACAAACGCAGAGCAATTTAAGCATATTGGTGCTGGGGATTTGAGCAAAATTACAGCGATGTGCTACTCTTGCTGCAGAATCAAAAGCAATCCAGAGCACACCTGGTTTCATTAGACAAACCATGAGCAGCCAAAGATGCCTATCATTCACCCTTGGAGAGATTTAAGTCAGATGGGTGATGAGCTACCATGATAATAAATATATTTTAATGTGCAAATATATGGGGTCTTCTCAGGGATTTTTTTTGTTCTAGGGATTCTTAAAATGTTTCCATTTTCCATTGAGAAAGACAAATGGCATAAGCATTATAAGTGATAGTATTGAACTGCAGTGAAAAAAACCAGCAAATATGTTTGCAAAAATTAACACATCATTAAATTACTTTATCAATAATGAAGCTCTTTCAGAAATACATCATTATTTCTAATCACTTTTGAGCAAAAGACATGATGCAGAAGTAAATTGGAACCTGATAAAAAAAATTGATAATTACGAATAGTCAAGAATTTTAAAAAAATCCCAAACCAATCCTCACCTGAAGAAAAGTTAAAAGCACAGGGTTATTTACATTAGAAAGGAGACACATAAGAAGGATATGATCCAAGTATGAAAATGGAATAGCTGGAAAAGGTTAGAAACTTCACCTTAGAACAAGGGATTTACTGAAATGAAAAGATGGCAAATGCAATAATGATAAAAAGAAACTTATTATCTTCATTCCCTAACTGAACGATGGTAGAGAGCTGAATAAAATAATTTTCATTTTTCTGTTGTACAGTGCACTGTAATAAAAATAGAAGCATTTTAAATAAAGTATCTATAACAATACTTACAAATGTTATAAATCAAACAAGCGCTTTCCAGAGAAAGTAAAATATTACATTTAAACTTTAATGTGTTGATTCAGTGTCTTTCTTTAATGTGTTGATTCAGTGTCTTTCATTGTATCCTATGTAACATAAATGGTAAAAAGAAACAATCAAATGCTATTGAAGTAAATGATCTCAGTGATCAGCAATTAATATTTTGCACCAATAATGGGAATGGGAATTCTTGAGAATTTTTTCTTTCAATTTTTGTATTTTATATTTTGCAAAATGGAAATTCTCATTTCCAACTACTTTGGTGCTCACCAACACTAGATTTCTTTGAGAACAAGAACTTACTACAGTGGAACTTTAAAAAAGGAAAGAATATCCACGGTGATTGGAGAGAATGGGAACTAATACTTTGTAAAGAACATTAAATCTCTGAGACTTCCCTTACCTTCAGGCACTCTGACTTGGTTCCTGGGCTGGTTTACTGTGTTCGCCCACTAAAACTGTTTCCTCCATAACACCTGTAGGAGGAAGGACATAGGGCTGGAAGGAGCACTGGAAGTTTTACAGTTATCTCAGACTTTACAGGCAAGGGTCTAATTTTATTTGTATTTATTAAGGGCAACTCTAGCATAGCAGCACAGGCAATACAGCTGAGTGAGGTTGGTGAGAGAAGCAATATGTTTAGCATTAAAATGATGCTGAACTTGGAGAGACATTCCTTTCCAACCATTACTGAGTGTAATGGACTCATGGCCCAGCTAGACCAGCTCCCCACACATGCAGTGCTGAGTTCAGGATTTCAGCCTGTCTTTCTGTCAGCAGCAGGGAAATAGCTCCCTGGAATGATGCTGGAGCCTTGCAACTCTCCTGGGAATGGAGGAGAGAGCTGACACCAAAGGAATTTGGCCGAACACTGTCCTTTAGTACCCAAGAACTCAAATCTAGTAACAAAAATGAACAGAATAAAACTGGAGCCAGAAGTGGAGATAGCAGAATAAAATTCATTTTCAGTTCTTTAGAGATTGAAAAAACCTATTGTCTGCCCCCTATATTGAAGATGGAAAAAGCACACACATGAGCTGAGTTCATGGGCTGAGTGTTACTTGCAGCTCTTTCAGATGATGAAAAATGCAGATGAGGCTGATAAGACAACTCAGGGGTTTGTGCCGGGTGCTGCAGCATGAAGAGGTTGCCTTTCATACAGGACAGAAAGCCAAATTAGGTCCATGTAACTGTTCAAAATTCATTAGAATGACCTTAGTTAAGCTTTGCTTCCACGCACGCTATGGTATATGATAACATAGCCTGGAGCAACAGCAGTAGTGGTGGTAACACTTTCTGAAATATTTCCACTACTTGAAAGCCGCTGGATTTGTTAAAATTTCTAAAAGGATTATAACAGGATGAACTGGGTTTTTTCCTTTTACTTTCTCAAAGCCAGTATAATAATATTACACAGAGCTTTTCATCTTCAAAGATCTTTACAAATCTTAGCAATTCACAGTAACTGAGCAGTTATAAAACTGTAGTAAAACTCATTTTTGCCGTCTTGCTAATTTTTCCTATTATTTTTAAGAATTAACTTTACATAGCGATAATTTCTTTCATTGGACTTGTTCTGCAAATGTAACATGAAACTCATTACTAAGGGAATTTGAACAGTCACATCCCCCATATAATCATTAGTCATAATACTAATAAAAATAAAATATATTCTGACTCCCTGCTATTCCAACAGAAGGTGACACACTTTCAGTGCAGACATTTAATTCATTGCTCTTTCACTATTTAAACCACAAGCAGGAATAACATTGAAAGAAGCATTACCCAAAAAATCATCCTACCAAGTATGACCATATATAATATCTGTGTCAGGTAAGAACACAAAGTAATTTTATTATTCCCCTTTCAATTTCTAAGCAGTTGTCATAATAACATCTAAAATATTCCCACAACATTCAAGTCATTGCTGTACAAATAGGCAATTTCACTATTTAACACTAAAGGTTTACACTAAACACCCTCTGCTCCTGCTCATGTCAGCGGATGCTGAAGGCACCCACCAAGCGGAAGGACTGACTCGTCTGGCCTTTACTTCACATCAAAAAAGTGCATTACACAACACAAGGTGCTTCTCAGTGCAGCAAAGGGAATCTGCATCCAGGCCTCGATGGAGCAGTTTGGTTCACCTGAAGACTCACAGCCACCTCTGCCCACTTATTCCCAGCAGCACGAGGGAAGCTCAAAGGCTGCCAGCTTGCTCCCGGAGACCCCGCTGATGCGAAACGCCGACTGAAGCTGGAGCACTTTCTGCTCCCAGCACTGGTACGAGTGCCCCAGTTTGAACACTCTAATAATACTTAGCAATAACTTCTTTGAAACCAGAGTAGGGGTCAGGCTTTTGATGGCCCTAAAACATTTCCTAAATGAGGCCCAATTCTGCAGCCCTTTCTCTCACTGAGTAGCACTTAACTGTCCCAGTGATGCCAAGGTGACAGCTTGCATGGAATTGTCACTGCAGAGGCAGAGGAAGAAAATGTAACAACTAAATTTAATCATAGAATAACTGGGCACGGATCAAATACCTGTGTGTTAAGTGTCACTCCTTCCTTTGTCTTAGCTTGCTCCACAGTAAGAAGACATTTCACATCATCAAACTGCCCTTTGCACAAGGGTCCAACAAGGTCCCATGAACATTTCATAAACCGTGGAACTGCCCTAGAGAGAAAGAAACTGAGACATACCCTTCAAAGCAAATAGAGTAGGGAGGAAAGAGACAGGATCTCCTCACTTCTGGACCAACTCTGGTCTTGTAGCTCAGTGCAAAATGTGGAGAAGAGCAGAATGAATAGCAGACTACATACCTAAAATAATAGAAAACAGAAGAGTGGCAGGTCAAGATCATAAAAAAGTCTGTAAAGGAAAAAAAAACACTTTTTTTTTTCCTCACAACATCCTTTCAATATGTTTTTTTTCTGGCCAACTGATCCCCATACTGAACACTAAAGCCTGGGTTCTGGCCTCCTGGTAATAAGTAATTTGCCAGAGCCTGGTCACAGAGACGTCAGAAAACCATATAAATTGCTTGGATGGGAAAGCCTCTTTCACAGGAGAGAGCTGTAGGTGGTAGAGAGGCTCCCTGCCACCATTTTACATTCCCTGGACACAGTGATATAGAAAGAGACAACAGAGCAATGCTGATCTTCTGCCATCAGGCAGCCTCCGCCTGCCCTCTGCGGCAGGGATGGGCAAATAGTGAGGGTGGTTCCTGCTCTTTATAGCAACAACCTCAACACACCTTTTAGAGGTTGGGCTGTTTTAAACAGTGTCCAAAGGCTGAAATATTATAGTGAGTTTTACTATATACCTAGTTGCACATATTTAATTTTTACTGTCACTTACCCAGAGCAGGGGATTTACTTCCTGTATTTCACGAGGTTTACTCTTAAGTGATTTACTGTGGTGTTTGCATTTAATTTCACTATGAATGCAGCCTGTGATATGAGGAAAACAGAAGCTAACAGAGCATGCTCTGGGAGCTCTTACTTCTTCAGCCAAAGAAGTATTGGCTGTTCTGTATGTTCCACATACAGAACCAAGCTGATGTCTTTATGTGGGGTAACTGTTAGAGGGAAAAACCTAATTCCTGGAAAAGCAATATTCTGGCATGCTCTTCCCTTCTGGCCTACCTGAGAGGACCAGGACACCTTTCCATGGGTTGTATCTCCTCTCCCATGCCACGCTGTTTGCCTCCTTCATGCTCTCTGCAGACCCTCAGGGAACATGGCTGGGTCAACGGGAAACACTTGAGTGAGGAGTGGATACTGCCATGATGCACAAACCCCACTTCCAGGTTATGCAGATTCTTTCCACGTCCAACAAATGTTTCACATTGAGCATATGGCAAAATGAGCACTCAAGTCTGCCAACTCCATTGTTCAGCTGCATCTCAAATCCTGCTTGTTTGGTGTTGGAACTACAGCAACCTTACCGAACGAGACTAAAATATTTTCACCTGTCAAGATATTATGTCCTGAATATTGTCTTTTAGAGCTCACTAAATACACAACAAGCCATGAAATATCTCAATCAGCATTATACATTGTATTACTACCAAAATACTACCAAAATGTCAGAATAAAATGCAGTTGTAGTGCAATAAACACCATCACATCTCCCTTCTAGGGACATTTTTCAAACAACCTTTCTGCTAAAATCAACATGGCTGGTCTGCGTTATTTAATTGTTGTCTAGGCTCAAAGATCATCCTTTCCTTTTCTTTAATTTGAAAAAAGAAAAGCCCTTTTTTTTTGGATTAACAAAAATATTAAACAGCAAGACTGTGGAACATAAAGGCCATCGGTTGCATTTTGCACAGGATAGGTTCTGGTTGAATGAGATCTGGGATGTGTGCCAAATTAATAGAAAAAATCCTGTTCTTCCTCTCCAATAGCCACAATGTTCATTATTAAGAAAAGCATATGAACCGCAGGATTTGATTTTAATAACACCAATGTCTTCATTAATCTGTACTTTCCATTTAGCCTCATTATTAAGTAAAAGCTGAGTTAATGCAGCACCTATTATTGTTGGATTTTCCATGAAAAACCTCCTTTCTCTCTTCTTTTCTAATTCATTCAAGGACTATCAGGTGTGTGTGTCATGTTTTTAAACAGGCCATCCTCTGTCAATGGCTGTTTTCTTCCCTCAGGTCTATGCAGCTACTCCAGTAACGTGGGGTCTACAAAGCTGATGAGTAAAAAAAAAAAATAAAAACAGCCCAAGAGAACAAAACCCTGATAAACCCACTCCTAACTCAAAACTGTATTTGTTTTGGTGGTGTTTTAAATGCTGTCATGTCAAGGAGCCTCTTACTATCACCTGCAACTGAGCTGATCTTCCCTGGATGCTCCATGCCGCCTCCTTCTAAATCACGATTCCTGATGGCCAACACCGCTTTGTATCTGCCGAACAAATAGTGGCCTTTTGTCCAGCACAAGTTCCTAAACAAACTTAATCTCTCTAACACTGTGACAGATGACATTTAGATGTCCTTGTTACCCTTAAAATGAGTTTTATTGACAATCAGAGAACAAAAAGAAGGCCCAGATAAAGCCCAATGTTTTATAGGCCTGCTAACAACATCTTAGTTCTTAGTGCAGAGGGTGTAGAGAAAGCCTGGAGTTGCCCCCATTTTCCCCTGCTTTGCTATATCACCATGACAACAGATATAGAAATCACTTAGTGACTCCTAGAAAGAAAACACAGTGACACAGTACCCCTTGTATGGCGAATCAAACTAAAGCTTGCATTCAAATGGCTATTCAGCTTGGGCATTCATGTAGAGGATGGGGTGGATTTTACACAGGTAACAACAACAGAAAGGCCAGCAAGCACTCCAGCCACAGCATATGATAAAGTCTCTGTTTAATTAATGCATCCTCAATAGAATTTATCCATTTTAAATTTGTTTTCTTTTACTTGAAACATCATTAATGTAAAGGGCAACATTAATCAACATCTTACAACTTAAAAGGGCATTAAAAAGTGATCTTTCCCCCTCCACGCCACAGAATCTTTTCAAGTACTTTTGCTCACTGCGACTGATTCCAGACAGTCAGAGTTCTTAATCATAAGGCAAATCTAGAGAGGCCTCTACTGGCCAGCCCCTCCAGCTGCAATTTTTCCATTTTTAAGTGACTTGGAAAAGCGAGCAGTGGAGTAGCTGTAAGCTTTTATCTTAAAGTTGCACACAGAACGGATTACTGATAAATGTATGGCGCAAAACATAGGATAATTGTGCCTTTTTGAAGCTATCATGTAAGGTGTAACTTTGCTGGTTTGGAAAAGTAAGAAGACTAGAAAGATTTATCCTGGCTGTGATGTGTTTGCCTCCATGGCATTTTGAGACATTTTAAGATTATAGGTCTAAAAATTAATGGGTAATCATTTTTCTTTGTGGACAGGGCTCTCCTTAAAGCTGGGCTTAAATCCATTTACACTTGAAATTCTCATATGCATGTGGCATTTTATATATGCATTTCTCACAACTGGAGTAAAACATACATCAAAGCTCAGAGAAATGAAATCAAGAGCACAAGAAAAGAAACTTATTGAATGATAGAGGATCCCTGCTTCTGTGGGCTTTCCACAGTGACAGCATAAGGAGAAAGAACTTTTAAAAACCCCTTTTGGGTAAAATTTAATGTTTCAGGCAATGGTCAGTGTGCTTTGCGTTAATATCAGCAATTTTGTTCAGAAAATAAAAGAGTTTCTGTTGAATCTTTTAAACAAAAATATGCAGCATGAGTTTGAAGACACTTAAAACTAAATTGACTTTAATTTTTTTTTATTCTACTTATCAACCACAAACCATGGGAATAAAAAGTACCTACTAGGCAGAGAATGCAACTCACTAGGTTTTAAGTTACTGCTGTGAAGATAGGAAACTTCTAAACACCAAAACACATGGAGAATGGGCAAACTGACAGATCTGGTGAAATAAATCCCAAAGTTGAAGGCTGAAAGAAGACACTGATTCTAAAAAGACACTGTAAAATGTTGATAGAAAATACAAGGGAACCTACTTACCTTGGATTGTGGTAGGCTGCTCCAAAATCTTAGGCTAACTTACCAAGATTTTGTTTTTTACTGTGTAGAATACACACCATGGTAACTCCTAATATTATTATTATTTTTAAAGTCTACAGTCTCTAGTAAATCCTTAGGAATCCTTAGGAAGTCACACAGGTTATTTGTATTATACTTAGGGTTAAAAAATTTTCAACCCATGAGTGATCTGTAACTATACCCTTTTTTTTTTTTTTTGTTAATAGAAGAGGATTTAATAAATATCAAATATCTTAACAGCATTATCTAATAAAATTTTAACATTTACAAAATAAATGTCACATCACATAAATTCATCTGCCCTTCAACTTAAAAGTATTAAAAAATTAAAAAAAAAGTTATTGCAGAACAATTCCTCCCTGACCCAATATGATTTTTACAAACACCTAAAGAATAGGGGGAAAAAAGCCATTTTAACAATCCTGGATTAGTCGGTATTTCTTACAGTATCCAGCACTGAATATCTTTCTGTAAAATTTCTATTTGTCCATAACACGGCA